>PVJC01028770.1:0-22296 GCA_004026665.1 Murina feae | reverse complement strand
TTAAGTATCATGTAAGATAAGCCTATGTGACAGTGACCTTATCTCAGTTTATTTTGTATGGTAATCCTTGTATCCAAAGCATATATGTACATTTTTTTCTATCATCCTAACTTTGCACGCCTTTATTTCTTGTATATAGCCCTAAAAGTCATTTTTTAAAATATTTTATTGATTTTTTACAGAGAGGAAGGTAGAGGGATAGAGAGTTAGAAACATCTATGAGAGAGAAACATCTATAAACCGCCTCCTGCACACCCCCAACTGGGGCTATGCCCGCTACCAAGGTACATTCCCTTGACTGGAATCGAACCTGGGACCCTTAGGTCCGCAGGCCGACACTGTCCACTGAGCCAAACTGGTCAGGGCCTAAAAGTCATTTTTGAAATCTCATCTATCAAGGATTGACAAGAGATTCCTGAAATTTAAACATTTTCTCTCTTAACTAGATTTAAATATGAATGAAGCCTTAAAATTATATATAGATATTTTTAAGCTCCATTTAGATATTTCCAAAGCATTCTAAAACATTCAGGTTATGTTTCAAATTAATAAAACTTTTAATCTCATTAATTTAAAATGAGATAGAGCCATAAGTTAGTTAAGAAAGAAAAAAATGAAAAGGAATAAAAGTAGGATAAAAGCCTGGAGGAAGAAAGAGAGAAATTGATGGAGGAAAGAAAGGAGGTTGAAAGGAGTAGAAGGGAGAAAATCATGAAAGCAATTAATTGAACTAATGTGAAAATACATCTGCTATTTCTTTCGGAGAGCAAGCCCTTTAATATGAGTAATTATCATGGAGAACTGCAGGCTATTGCATAGCTATTGATTTAATGAGTGCTGTTGATTGTATTTTCTCAAAAGTTACAATTGCTAGGACTCTAGAAAGTTTAAAAGCATAGAGTTCATTTTCTTGCCCTTGGGCAGAAATATAACAGTGACTCAGAAACCAAATAATTTAACTTATTTTTCAAATGTCCAGTATAGAAATCATGCTACTTCTTTCAAAAATATATCTTAGCCTCACCAAGAAGACTTTCTCATATGTGCAACTTTTACTTACATACACAAATAGCTCATGAAGTAACACTGAAAAGATAAAGATACTCTGGTTTTAAGATGTGAATAAAAGAGAGAATTCCAGGAGGACACTAGGTAATAGAGATATCTTTAAAATGTAAAATTTTAACAGAAAAAAAAATTATTGGTATAAGTGAAGTAATGTTACGGTGTAATGTTCTGAAATTTAATGTAAGTTTTGTGTGTTATATAGTGAATGCATATTATCTATCTGTATAAAAGCCCAGTGACCAAATGGCAGAACAACCAGAATGACCAGTTGGTCAGTCACTATGATGTGCACTGACCACCATGATGCAGATGTTCAATGCAGGAGCTGCCCCCTAGTAGTCAGTCCACTCCCACAGTGGGACCGCCACTTGGCTGAGCAGGATGAGCAGCTGCTAGTAGGCCCAGGGTGAGGCCGAGTCTCTGCACCTATCAAATGCCTGAGATAATCCAGACTCTGGCCTCACCCCACCAGCTGATGCTGGCCCTCTAGAAAGAGTGCAGGGAGCTGGCATAGGCAGATGGCAAGAGGGGACGTGACTGTGGATCCCCTTGAGAGGCTATCCTGATGGCTGAGGATCCTGATTTTAAAGGCAAATTCTATTGAGAGAAGGCTTTATTCATCTGAACTAATCTAAAATAATAAAAGTATAATATGCTAATTAGACTGGATTGCCGAATGACCTTACGGACATCATTCTAGGTGTCCTTCCGGATGAAGCCACAGTGGTGAAGTCCAAGGCAGAGGCGGTTAGGGGTGATCAGGCAGGCAGGCAAGCAGTTAGGGGTGAACACACAGGCAGGCAGAGGAGGATGGGAGAAGTTGGGGGGGATCAGGCAGGCAGGCAATCAGTTAAGTGTGATCAAGCAGGCAGGCAGAGGTGGTTAGGGGCGATCAGCCAGGCATGTGAGCAGTTAGGAGTTATCAGGTAGGGAGGCAGAGAGGTTATGAGTATTCAGACAGGCAGGCAGAGTGGTTAGGGGTGACCAGGCAGGCAAGCAGGCCAGCAGTTAGGAGTCAGAGGTCCCAGATTGTGAGAGTGATATCTGGGATCGGGCCTAAACAAGCAGTCGGACATCCCCTGAGGGGACCTGGTTTGCCAGAGGATGCAGGCTGGGCTGAGGGACCTTCCCTTCCCATGAATGAATTTTATACACCGGACCTCTATTAGTAAATAAGAATTCTGTTTCACTATTTGAAACATGCCTTCCTTTAAAATGTGTCTGCTTACTTTTCAGTTATCAACCTTACCATTACTATGAACAATGACTTTAATTACATGAATTTTTGCCTTTTTCACATGATATTTTAAGCAAATTAGTATTGCAATAAATTTCTTTGTGACAAATACTTGAATTGCTTTAAGTAGTTGTTTTGTCATTCCATTAATTCTTTTAGTTTAATCCATAGCTTTAAAATTCAATGGAAATGCTCCTTAATGGAAATTTATTGATTGAGGAATATAATTCCTGACAAAAATTTCTTCTTTTAACTAAATAATTTAAAATTTTAATTTTTAGACCATAATTCACTGAATTATATAGGACTGAAAGAGAATTTCTACATCGAACTGTAGCATTACAGAATCATAATAACCTGCATAATTTTGTCATAATGTAGGTCTCCTCTTAGCAATTTTTATTTCAACAAATAAGACAGTCTTTTGCAAATAAATATGTTCATGCTTGCCTTCAAAGCTGTTTATAATAAGATGAGTTATCATAATTATCATCATTTGAGATACAAATGCACCTTCAAAAGTTTAATAAAAATTATTTGGGGGCTATATGTTTAACTGGTTGAAAACAATTCTAAATTCCATTGACAAACATATTTTTCCAATAGCATTTAAAATTTATGAATCTTGTATTTCTTCATTTTTAAAAATAAAATGTAATATTTTGCAATATTTAGAATAGTAAATATTATACCTCTTGACCTGGGCAGTGTGGTTCAGTTGGTTGGAGCATGCACTGAAGGGTTATGGGTTTAATTTCTGGTCAGGGTACATACCCAGTTCAATCTTGTTTAAAAACGGAAAACTTAAAGCATGAAGAGTAAGTTAAAACCATAAATTAGAAATATAGATTAGCTTTTTCAATTGATTCATTTAAAATTTTTACATATATACTTTTGCATGAATTTATGTCTTAAAACTGAGCAAATACAATCAACCATCCATGAAAAAAATCCATAATTCTAAAAAATATTTATAAAAATACTGATATTAGCTCCCACAATTGCCAATTGAAGCATGATTAACATGATATATTTTTAACTACCTTCTGTTGTGTGAAATGTGTGATGATGATATTAGATTTTACTGTGAAAACATTCTATTTAAAACCTCAAAACTTTTCACACATTCCATTTATTTAAGTATTTTTATGTTAGGGTTGGGGGAATCGATTTACATTTCCCCTTATTCAAAGAATCCACAAAGTGATGAGGTAAATTGGATTTTGTTATAGTACAATGCTTTTAACTAGAAAGCATTGTTTATTTATGTGTATTTACTCAATCCCATAAAGTTATATTTACCTACCTTTTATTTCATTGCTTAAAGTATTACAACAAGTGATAGATAAGTATTACAACAGATGATAGATAGATCTCCATTTTTTCACCATGAAAACTTAAGTGATTACTGAAAATCAGTTTAAATTCATACTTTCCTTTAAATTGGAAAGCATCTAAAAATTGCGTTTTATCCCAATACTAGGGACCCAGTGCACAAAAACTTGTGAACTCGGGAGGTCCCTCAGCCCAGCCTGTGCCTTCTCACCATCTTGGACCCCTCAGTAGATGTCCACCTGCTGGCCTACCTGGCCAGCCTGGGTGAGGGGCTGATGGCTGTTTGCAGGCTGGCCAAGACCCTCAAACCATTGGGGTGTGGCCAGTCTGGGTGATGGGTTGAGGGCCATTTTCAGGCTGCCCACAGTCCATTCAGGGTTTGGGTCCCATTGGGGTACCTGGCCAGCCTGGGTGCGGGGATGAGGGCTGTTTTCAGGCTTTCAGGCTGCCTACAGATCCCACTGACCCAACGTCTCAGCAAGGCTGGTTGGAATCATGTTTCTGAGGTTTATTTATCTTGTATAATTGAAACACTGTTCCTTTAAGCCCAGGGCTAGGCAGGTAACCAAGCCTCCTGTTTGCTTGGTTAGTAGAGGCCCAGCCAGCCTAGGCAGACAGTTTCCTCCATCTATGATGTGACAGAAGCCTCCTGTTTGCTTCAGCTCTGTGGATTCTATAATTGCAACAATGTTGCCTTGAGCAGAGAGAGGCCCAGCTGACCTAGGCAGACAGTTTACTCCTGATGCAATGGAAGCCTGCTGTTTACTCTAGTTCCGTGACTGCCAGCCTTCATCTTGGCTAGGTTAATTTGCATACAGCCACTCTGATTGGCTGGTGGGCGTGGCTTAGGTGTCCCAGAGGAATCGTCAGTTTCAATATTAGTCTTTTATTAGATTAGATTATAGCTTGATGAGTTTAGTCCATTCCATTATAATATGCATAACACAATCTATTTTAATGTGTGAACAGTAAAGATATTATACTTAAGATCATAAAAACTTCATTGATATAAATATAGATATGGACAATAATTACTGAGTGCTTGTTATGTGCCTGAGAATATCTGATACTATTTAAATTACATTTTGCATATGGAGGAACTAATGGAAATTATATATAAGTGAGTTGACCAATTTCACATGTGTAGTAAGAGCTAGAATGTGGACCTGATCATTTGAGTTTAGCAATCACCATATAGAATACTTGGTCTGAAGCATATTTACTTTCAGGATATGAACTCTTGAGTAAAAGACTCAGGGAATATGCAAGTTAATATTAAATTACTGTGTCAACTTAGTTTTTGGGAGAACTGTTGGAAATATTTGGCAAGTGTGGCCATCGTAATACTAATACACACACACACACACACACACACACAAAGAAAAGTTTCCTTACTCTTTTTCTGGCAGATTTGGCTTTATGCCAAATTTCCTCTGCAATGGAGAAGTATAAAATTCCTTCTGGAGATCTTCAGATGCCAATTTGCTCCTCCCACCCAGAGCTGGAATGCATGATTTATCATCATCTTCCATTATATATATCCAAAGCTCTGAGCAAAAAACATCTACTTCCATTGTCCTTATAATTTCTATCTCACCCACATATTTATAACACTGAATACATTGCAAGATGCTAATACAGTTCCTTTAATGAGTATGCATTCCAGTTCATGACCATGAATTTTTTAACAATTGCACTGTTACCTATTCCCAGTGCTATGGTCATCATAGCCGGCCAGCTGGAGGACAATCCAGTTCTGAAAATCAATTTCCACCATCATTTGGGGATCCCTGTTTGTGCAGATACAGTTCTCCAAAGACTGGCTTTGTTTAGGACTATATATTCTGATATTCTTGTATAGAAAATAGCCTTGGAAGAAAGAGATAGTGTCTCTCTCTGGAGCAGAAGGAAGGCTCATTTACCGTCCAATACAATAAAGGTAATTTCTTCCTCTGGCAAAGCTTGGGCAGGCTTACTGTCCCTAAACTTGGGTTTCCTTTCCTGTAATGCACTTCACCGTGAAGGCAATACATCATCTGACACTCGCCGTGTGACCTTGTGGGAATGGAGCTTGTGGAATGAGCACACATGTGAATCTGGCTACTGCTATTGCTCTGAGTAATAAACATCCCTTTGTGTGTGTCCGAATAGTCCTGTCTTCTGCCAACACACATGAAACTTTGGCAGACCAAACTGTTGATTGGCATGTGGGGGAGGGGAAAATGACAGAATCTTCACAGCTTTTATTCTGGAACCAAATGTTGACGTTTAGGTTCCTCGGAAAACAGACTGAGATAGAGATGCATGGAGAGATTTTATTGGGAGACACAGTTTGGGATGATCCTCTTCACATCAGCACTTGTGGCAGAGACATGGGAAGTAGGACCCGTCAGGTGGAGAATGCGAACATGTTGCAGTCACAACTAGGCAGCTAGGACAACCAGGCATACTTACTCCAGTTAAGGAAAAGGCCAGGACTTCCTGCTCATGCACAAGCATCCCTTGCTTTATTGTGCTTCACAGATGTTGCATATTTTTTTACAGATTGAAGATAAGACCCTCCACCAGCAAAACGAGCACAACTCACTTTATTGAGGTGGATTGGAATCCAGATGGCATCAGAGACAGACTGCCTTGGGGTGGTGGGTGTGTGGTTATAACCTTAAGCAATGCAATTCTTTCAGCTGATAGTAATCCCCGCGCCCAGAGAGGGCAGACAGCTGGCCTGCTGGAGGAATATGTCCTATAGGAGATTCTGGATGGTCCAGTGCAGCCTTGAATATAAGGGAACGTCCAGGAAAAATATAAACTGCTCCATCCAGAATCTTGACATCAACCGAGCTTCTGAACCTTAACCCACATCTTTCATATGCTAAATTTTCTTAGATATTATTATTATCTGCAATCTGCACAACTAACACACCTGCTTAAAATTCTCCCATGTCATTTTATTTTAAATCTCAAGTATTTTAAATTATATTTTAATCTCCACTATTTTCTGCTGCATCTAATATCTTGGGAATTACTGCTTATTATCACACATGAATCTTATCTCTTATTTACATTCAGCATCCTCTTGACCCTCCTTCTGTATCAGATTTCAGATTAAATGTTATTTTGGTAGAGATATTAACCAAAGTGGCTCCCCTTTTTTTCCCCTAATAATAATTCTCTTCTTTAGCATCATAGTACTGTTATCGATGGGGTGTCCTCCATGTCCCCACCAGTTACCAGTGGAAGTGGGCTCGTTGGGGAACTTCTGGAATAAGAATTTCTGGAGGCCCATGGTAGGATGAGGTATCATGGACATTTTTATTTTGGTGGAATTGAACCCCGAGATTTTAAGGTCCCGATTCCCTCCATCCCACCAAAGAAACAGTCCCATTTCGTCTTCAGCAGGGCTAGGATGAAAGTCACTACCCAAAGACTCTCCTCCATACTGAAGCACAGTCCAGTCCAGCCAGCTTAGCATGTGTGCTCAGCTGCAGCCCATTGCTTGTGCAGCCCGCATAGTCATGGGCCACAGGGCTATGGAGGATGTGAAGGTGAGTGCAAGGGAGCAGGGCCTGAGCAAGAGAAACAAGAGAGCGAGAATTCCTTTGTCTGCGGATTTTAACCTTGTAAGATCTCAGGCGCTTGCAGTGTCTTCACCCCCGCCCCCCTTGCCAATGATCTTTGTTCCCAGGTTGGACTGATGAGTCAGTATTTTCCCTGCATCACCCTCACTTTACTGATATGCTTCCATCTTCCCCTTTGCTGCATCTCTTCCCCTGGTGACCTGCAGAGAATGGACCAGTGGTTTCCTGAGGAGTGTAAGGTTGCAACTTCCTGGTTGTATGATCATGCCTATAGTTTCTGGCCTTCCCTTTGCTTTCCTCCTCTTATTAATATTAATGACTAACTAGTTACAATGGCAACAGTGCCTGCAATAATCTAAATTGTAGACTTATTTGATTGCATGTTTATTTTCTGAATTCTCTAGTAGATTGTGAATTTGAAGAAGCAGAGATCAAACTCATTTTGTTCTCTCCTATTGTAATAATCCTGAGAGCTCTCACCTGAATATACCCAGTTTCTGCCCCCCAGCCCATAGTAAAATTGCATCTGTGGTGTCTGTGGCCATGTGATTAATTACAATCAATGCCCTGTGAGCAGAAGTGATGTGTGACACACCACTTAATTGCCAATGTGAGGCTCCGTGTAGCACTTTTCCCCCTGGCAACTCAATGGCTACCATTTATGATGAAGGCTGCTCTGTCAGCCTGCTTTCTTGCAACACTACGCTGAGTTGTCCCCCTCTGGCTACTTTTGATGGACATGCAGCTCGAGTAAGCAATAAACTATTGTTGTTCTAAACCACTGAGATTATTTGGTTGTTTGATAACAGAGCATCACCTGAACTATCCTGGATGATGTACTGGTATCAAACTAAGCCCAGAGCCTTGCATATAGTACAGACTAAATAAAGAAAGAGGGATGCTATGTTCATTTAGCAGCATATAAGCGAGGTGGGTGGCTTTTGTTTGTCTGGTTTATCTTGTGGCTCATCTTTTAATAAGGAATGTCTCGCCATTTGTCTCAACCTGGTTACTTGAAAGCAGAGAACTTTCAAAAAAGAAAAACCTAACTAATAATTATTTATTAAAGAGTCAGCTGTGATAACAGAAGAACATGGTTGGAATACAGAGCTTTTTCATTGCTTCAAACATGGGGGGTGGGAGGTGGAAAGAGCTAAATGCCTCTAACTTTGGAGGAAGCTGTGCCTGGTGAAACCTGTACCTTTACTGCAAGCAGAGAGGGTCTATTTGGTTCTGCCTCTTAATGAATGAAAATCCACCAAAGAATTGGTGTGAGTTGATTAGAGGAGAGATTGCATTATCACTGTGCCAAGAACTACTGGTGAGACGTAGTCTTTCATTGCAGTTCAGGCACTTAGAATGTTCCAAGAAAAACGTGTTTGTTTCTGTGCCAATGTGATTCTGTTATTCCTACCACTGGACGTCCTTGTAAAGCACACAGACAAGGGTGCCTCTGCTCTAGCAATCCTCGCAGGGCTGCAGTTCTGCGGTTGTGCTGAAAACTGGTCACAGTTTCAGCTAGAGGCTTGCTGTGACCCTACTTACCTCTACTTTTCTCCTCATGGCAACTGGACACATGGTGTTCACATTTATGAACATCTCTTGTGGTAAATCAGAGATATTTAGTTTCTATCAGTGACATTTTGAAATGAGCATCACATCTTTTTTTGTAGGGAAAGATCTATGTGAATTTTACACTATTTGCTTTATTCAAATAAATTGCAAAGTATTTTTCTTTCTATTTGAATATGATTAGTGAATATGTGTTTTTCAGTCAGCTAGTTTTGGCAGCTTTTAAAAAGCATGGAAACAGACATTTGTAAGACTCCCCAAAACTACAGGTTTCCTTCCTTCCTTCCTTCCTTCTTTCTTTCCTTCCTTCCTTCCTTCCTTCCTTCCTTCCTTCCTTCCTTCCTTCTTTCATTCCTCCCTCCTACCCTCCCTCCTTTCCTCCCTCCCTCCCTTCCTTCCTCCCATCCTCCCTCCCTTTCTTCCTCACTTCCTCCCTTCTTTCTTTCCTCCTTCCCTCCCTCCCTCACTCCCCTCCCTCCTCCTCTTCTTTCCTTCCTCCCTTCCTTCCATCCTCCCTCCCTCCCTTCCTCCCTCCCTTTCTTCCTCACTTCCTCCCTTCTTTCTTTCCTCCTTCCCTCCCTCCCTCACCCCCCTCCCTCCTTCTCTTCTTTCCTTCCTTTTTTTCTCCCTCCTTTTCTTCTTCCCTTCTTTATTTCCTCCTTCCTTCCCTCACTCTCCCCTCCCTCCTTCCCTTCTTTCCTTCCCTTCTTTCCTTCCCTTCCTTCCTTCCTTCCTTCCTTCCTTCCTTCCTTCCTTCCTTCCTTCCTTCCTTCCTTCCTTCCCTCTTTCCCTCTCTTTCCCTTCTCCTCTTTTTCTTCTTTAACCTTAAATCTAAATTCAAATTCTTTCTGTCACCTTGGTGCAAGGTCAGTGATAATGACAGGATTAGATGGGAGGGTGTCCTCTGTGCTCCACTGGTTGCCTGTGGAGGTAGGCTTCTCAGGGTGTCCCTAGAATAAGAATTTCTGGAGGCCCCAATTGGAGGATGAGGTATTGTGGAAAATGTTGTTTCTGTGAGATTAAACCCCTGAGTTTCCAAGGTCCCATCTCCCTTTGTCCCGCAAAGAAAAAAGCCCCATTTCATTTTCAGAGCTAGGATGAAAGCACTGCCTAGAGCCTCTGCTCCATATCGAAGGACAGCACAGCTAGCCAGCTTAGCGGGTGTGCCCAGCTGCAGCATATTGTGTGTGGGGTCTGCATGGATCATAGTATTTGGTAGTTACTGTTTGGTAGTTACTGACTAGTTCACATTATTCAGAAAAAGGTTACCTTGTTAATGATAGAGTTATCCTATATAATAAAAGGGTAATATGCAAATTGACCCTAACAGCAGGCAGAACAACCGGGAATGACCATGCGCTATGATGCTCACTGACCACCAGGGGACAGACACTCAACATTTTTTCAAACCTTTATTTTATTACTATTTAATTTAACATGATGCCAGATCTTTCATTCTATTGTTTCAAATACCGGAACTAAACTTGGCTTAATAAGTTACTTTGCCTTGCAGTATTATTTTTTCTTACTAGCTGAGAATAACTTATCATTTTTTTAGCCAAACTTTGATGAATACTTTCAGGAGTCATTTCTAGGATACTGCTGGTGAAGGTCCTGTTCATAGTTTAAGATATAATTTTACTTCCAGGAGAATTTGATTATAGTTTATTTTTTGTGAAAATAATACATTTGCATAAATTAGCAAGACCTATATATCTTCTCGTAATTTGTAGTTCTGAACAACTCTATTTTATCTTTGCTTTTCTGAATCATTAGTATTATTACAGAATAGAAAGAGTTTGTCTACCCAGCAATAACAGAGCCAAACACTAGACAAGAAGAATTACAGTGGAGAAATATTGACTATTTTACCATGAAGAGAGCCATCCAGGAAAATGGGAAACCAGAGCTCAAATGCCAGAACTCTTCGATGACATATGTGTAGGTTATGATTCTATAGAGCAAAATCATAAGACATCTTGGTTAGAGGGTGCTGGTTGTACTGGGATTGATTGGCCAGAGGTGGGGAAAGAGTAATAAATTATTTCTTTGGGTCTCAAAGAACAGCTCTGAGGTCTGGTCCAGTGTCCTCCTGTCTGGTTTCATGGGAAGGTAGTGAGGATAGTATTCCACCACAGGGTTCAGAAACATAACTTAGGTCAAGTTGCCATCAGTAGCCTGTGTAACCACAAAGTCTGTCTTCTGGGGCTCAGTGGTTGCTGACTACTGGGGTAAACACTAGGACTATGATGAGCATAGACACAGTAAGAGAGATGACTTCTAGAGCAAGACTTTAAATCTAAATTTATCAAAGTCATAAGACCCTTGATTTTCAATATTAGCCCTATTGGAAAAGCAATGTACCATAATAACTGTGTCATCCTCGTAGTTAGGAAAGCAAAACAAAACAAATTCAAACTAACAACACAATTTGATTGGGAATGTATTCAGATTGTGCCATAAAAGCCAAGGTTCTGGAAAGAAGCTCATTTTCTTTCCCTCTTTATGCATTTTACCCCCCTACCCCCACCCCCTGCTCTAAGATGGCACTGCACTATCCTTTGGGCATAGGTATGGGAGGTAAGGGGAATGTGAGGTGCTAAGTTCAGTGATATCTTGCTCAGCAGAGGAAATGATCATTGTCAACTGTGATAGAGGCAGGCAGCTGGTCCTGACCTTAAGGATATCTTCTCCCCAGAAAAAAAACCTAAGGCAAACCTTCTCATTAAGAAGGATAAAGAGACAAACAAAACAAAAACCTCCCATCCTTTTTCTGCTATCTTGCGATCATCATGATTGGCTGGCACTATCTGGGCAGTCTATGACAAGAACAACCCCAATAGGAAGCGGACCCGACCTTATTCTCACTGTTTCCAAGCATGTCAAATGCACAGATCTTCAAACATTTCTGGGAAGGAGGGGCTGCTTATAAGATTAATTTTGGGTGAAGCATTTAATATTTTTAAAAATCTTTCTAAACCCCCAGGGATATAGAAAGTGAAAAGTTGAAAAACTGTTCATAAGTTCTCATTTTCCTTCAATAGATATTGATGAAGCTTTCTCCGTTTCCTTTGGCCCCACTTCCTACAACACCCTATGAAGTGGTGGAATTTAAATACAAGTTAGAGAGTTCTTCTTTTGGAGACTCTGTAAAAGGTAAGGGTAAGCAACAAGATAAAATATTAGAATGGAAGAGTCGGAGGAAAGTAAAAAGATATAGGTTTGTCATAAAACATTAAGAAAAGGAAATACTAAGAATAGATGGTAAACAACATCAAATGATACAATTTTTGAAAAGGCAGGATTTCAAAGGTCAGGTAACTAGAAATCATTGGTGCCTTTTCTTAACAGTTACACTGATGTTGGCTAGAAAAGAGATTAAAGTTAGATTAGCAAACACAAGGGGAAAGAAGAACATAGGGAAAACCCTGTATTTAAGTTAGTCATACAGAAAAGGGAAGGCAAGCTTTAGCCAGTTTTGCTCAGTGGATAGAGCATCAGCCTGCAGATGGAAGAGTCCCGGGTTCGATTCTGGTCAAGGCCATGTACCTGGTTGCAGGCTACAGCCTGGACTCTGGTCAGGGCTCAATTACCTGGACTCTGGTCAGGGCTCATGCAGGAGGCAACCGATTGATGTGTTTCTCTCACACTGATATTTCTCTCTGTCTTTCCTTCTCTCTTCCACTCTCTGAAAATCAATGGGAAAATATCCTTAATGGAAAAATGGATTTAAAAATAAATATATATCTAAAACCCTAAGCAACCAGTTGACCATTTGACCAATCGTTTGACTGGTAGCCATTATGCACACTGGCCTCTAGGGGGCAGATACTCAACATAGGAGCTGCCCCTTGGTGGTCAGTGTGCTCCTATAGTGGAAGTGCTGCTCAGCGAGCTTACTGAGCTGTGGTGGCAGTTGAGCAGCCAGGCAGGGATGAGCGGAAGTGCCACGGTGCCCAGCCTGGGCTCAGGCTTCTCCCCAGTTGCCTGCTACGTCGTGCACTACTACATTCCTCAGGGGATGTCGGACTGCGATTTCAGCTCGATCTTCGACTGGTGAGAGGGCACAAGCCAGACTGAGGGACCCCACCTGTGCATGAATCTGTGCATTGGACCTCTAGTAATAATAATAAAAGAAGGGAAGGGGAGTGATGGCAGGGCTAATTGTAAAGCAATTGCTTTACTTTATTTATTTATTTTTCCTTTTAGCTGGATGTAATCTAGAAAAAAGTACTAACCTGAAAGAAAATGCTAAAACAGAGATCTTTGAAAAAGTACAAAGAAAAAGTCTTTAGAGGAGAAATAAATTTAGTTTTCTTCTCAGAGTCAATAAAAAAAATGATTAAAGAAAAGGGGGTGGGGAACATAGAGCTCATTAGGAGAGAAGTTCACATTTGAAGGATCCTGTTTCTTCAGGAAAGTGGACTAGGTCAGCTACTGAGCATACATTTAAGATTGGGTTGGAGATGGTAAGTTAATTTGTGCAACTCGTTGTCTAGTTCAAGTACAGAAGAAACATTCATTTCCTTGGTTCTTTTCCTTCAGATCTAGTATCTAAATTTCCCACTTTTGTATTAGAACTGCTGTTAGGAAGTGAGGATATATTTATAACACAGTATGAATTACAATATTATTTAATTATGAAAATCAGAGAGTCAAGCAGTGACAAAGCTGAGAGCAGGGTACTAAAAAAAATGAGAGAAAAAATTAGATATATCATTAAAATAACACTCAAGAAATTCAGATGGAATTGCTTACAGTATTTAATAATCATGTATTTAACCTATTGATACAGCAATTCTAGAACATCTGTGGGAACAGAATAGGAATAGAGAAAATATTAATTCTGTTAATTGGGAGGCTACACTATAGAAGATACTTCGATAAAAAGTTGGAATTTAGAAATGAATAAAAAGTAACTTTGCCCTTGAGTAACCTGCAATTTGTATCCATTTGTTTATTCATGTTTTATATTAAGGTCAATCAAACTATTGATAATACTATTAAAATTAATGAAGATTTTAAAATAAAAGTTTTCTTTTTCAACTGAAGTCACAAGAGAGGAGTCTACTTAGATCTGAAAAAGTCAAAGAATGTATTACAGGGCTTTTCACCAACGGGAAACACCATACAATGATCTGTAAAGAGCACAAGAAGAGGAATTACTTCTTATAATGTTTAATTTAAAGGTTGCTCTGCAGTCTATCTCCTGGAAGATGTGAGTTTGGGCCTTAAAGGCAAGGTTGAGTTTGGATATATATGTAGCTGGAAGTGGAATATTTCAGTTGGAGGAAATGTAATAATTGAAGTTAGAGTGAAATTATTATGCCCATAGAGTTGATTTTATGCAATCCAATTATGCTGCCTCCAGATGTGAGAAGGGAAGCTGATGTCAGACCAGCATCGGGCACCAGCAGTGGGTGCAAGCAGTGGCTTTGGTGCCAGCTAGAGGTGCAAGCAGGGCTGAAGCTGGCAGTGGGTGTGAGCAATGGCTCCAGCAGCGGTGTGAGTGGGGCCGGCGCTGGCAGCAGGTGCAAGTGCTGGCAGGAACACAGAGCTCTGGAGCAAACAATTTTCTGTAACCACCAGAGGCTCATCCTGATGACAGTGAGGAGGCCCCACCTTGGTCTGGTGCCTCTGCTCTCCTGCTCCAATATCCTGCTGAGGCCAATGCCTGCCATGTTCCATACACGCCCCTGATGGTCAGCACATGTCATAGCGACCGGTTATTCAGTTATTCTGCTATTCAGTCTATTTGCATATTAGCCTTTTATTGTATACTAGAGACTCAGTGCATGAAATTTGTGCACAGAGTGGGAGTGGGGGGTGGGGGTGAGGTCCTTCAGCGCAACCTGCACCCTTTCCAATCTGGGACCCCTTGAAGGATGTCCGACTGCCTGTTTAGGCTTGATTTCACGGTGGGATCAGGCCTAAAAGGGTAGTCGGACATCCCTTTCACAATCCAGGACTGCTGGCTCCTGACCTCTTGCCTGCCAATTGCCCCTAACCACTCCCCTGCCAGGCTGATCAATGCCTAACTGCTCCTGTGCTGGCCTGATTGCCCCTAACTGCCCTCCCTCTGCCAGGATGGTGCCCCCCAACTGTCCTCCCCTGCAGGCTTGGGTCCCTCCCTGTTGGCCATCTTGTGGTGGCCATCTTTGACCACATGGGGAAAGCCATCTTTGACCACATGGGGGAAGCCATCTGGTGATGGTCAATTTGCATATTACTTTTATTAGGTAGGAGGATTATCTGTTTGCCTATGGGATTCTTTACACTGAATTTTACATTGCTCGCATCTCTCTGATTTCCAAGTACCCAGTGCAGCTCCTGGCATATTTCAGAATTCAACATATCCTAATTAAGGTTAATGAAGATTTATCTATATGTAGGATGGGCATTAAATCCAACAAAAGTGAGAGAAAAATGGGAATGGGAAGCAAAAAAATATTTGCCTCTAGGATGGTAAATTTTATTGTTGTCCAGTTTAGGTCAAGTCTCTTGCCTGGTTGTAGCTTCCTCAGTCTAAACCACACAGGAATTTATATATTTTGTTCAGTCTGTCTCTCTCTACAGTTCTATTTTGGAATTTCAGGCTAATGTCATTTCTAATTATCACTTTTTTCATATTCTTCCCATTCTTATATGACTAAGATGATAGTTTCAGGGGTAGTTCTGACATAGCTGTTTCTTATGACCAAAGTGACCTTAGTGTGTCCCTCAATTTATCAAAATGTTAGATGAGCTACTTCCTGCCTTTATGTGCCTGACCTCAGGGTCACTAGTCCTTACAGTATCCATGTAGATGAACCACATTAGTCATCCTCTTCTTTTTCTTAGAGCATTTACTTTATAAACCTTAGTGCATTATTCCATTGTAAATTATTTCTTTGCCTGTTTAAGATGAATTTTTTTAAAAAAAAGTCTCCAACCAGTTTTATAATCTAGAATAGTGTTTCTCAGTTCTGGGAAATACCCCTCTGAAATATAATCATCAAGGAAGAGGCAGCCCTTACCTCCCAGTCTTTGTGGGAGGTCAGGAGCCTAACCTGAGTGAGGATTTCTCCAAGTTGCAAACTTATCTTCTGTTCAAAGATAGGATAACGTTTACTTTCTCTTTGTGTAAGACCAATTAGCAAGTGCAGATGGTCTATGACTTCCCTGACCCCTGCCCTTAAAAATCTTCCTATTCTTTGTTTCAGCAGAGCTGAGCTTAGACAATGTTCTGATCTCTCTCTCTCCCCTATGGCAATAACTTTGAACGAAGTCTTCCTTCCCTGTTGAAATCTGTCTGGTACAATTGTTGCTGTAACACTCACCTGAAAAAATACCTGGAATAAGAGTCCTAAACCAATTATATTGAAGCATTGAGACTAATATTCCTACTTCCCTTTTGACTCCTCATTTCACTCTCATATTTTCATACTTTGTTTATCTTGAATTAGTAAAATGCCATATTAAACTTTGAGATTCAATTGAAAGTGGGCAAATTAAACATTTCTATTGGCTTTGATTCTAGTTAATTTAGACATTTCAGTTTAAGAAGAAAGAGCTTCTTCAGGTTATTTAGCTAGCCTTACCAAACCTCTATATGTGTTTGGTAAGAGCCTTTTGGGTAACAAAATATTTCTTTGTACTGCTTTGTGTTTTTTCTCAATAGAATTTCTTCAAGTTGCTCAGGAAACAAAGTTACATGTTAGAAGGCAGAGATTAAATATTCTTAATCCTTGGCCTAACCATATCACTTTATTTAGATATGACAATAGTAAACCCCAAATTTCTCTATAATACAATAATTAATTAAAGCAAGTTTGCTTTAGGGTTATAGAAATGGGCTGAAAATGCAAAAGGTATTTTAGAGATCAAAGCAAAATGATTTTCAAACTGTGCAATATGGAGAAAAAAATAAGGGGCTATTTTTTCCCCTCTCTACACACTAGAGTTATACTGACAGGATAAATATACAAATGTCTAGTGAATGATCTACATCTAGTGATTTGATAAAATAGGTAGTAGATAAAGCCCTTTTTGACACAATATTTTCCTACTTAGAAAAGCCAGAAGTGATCAGAAAATAACCAGTTCATTTAAACTCGTTTGGAATGCATAAGATCATAAGAAAACTATATGATTTACTTTGGTTTATGACAAAGAGCAGGGATTACATAAATAAAGTATTACCAAGTTACAGCATACTTGGGACTGAAGTGGAAAAAAGAAATAACAGAGCATTTTGGTTGCAATAAGTCTACTACAGTGAAAACCTGTTTCCAAAATGAAACATGAGAATTCTGAAAAAGGAAAGGAATAAGGACACCTAGATTTAGAGGTGAAAGTTTTGAAAGGAGAGTGAAGATAAAATTCTCTTCGTAGCACAGTAGGTAATGACTTCACATAAGATTTTAGAGAATAAACTTAGCGTACTTCTCCAATGTGTTTTATTCAGTATGTACCACCAGTTAAATATCTAATCTAATAAAAGAGTACTATGTAAATTGACCCTCACTCCATTACACCCACAAGCCACGCCCATCAATCAATCAGGAACAAATATGCAAATTAACTCAACTAAGATGGCAGCAGCCAAGAAACTGGAGTTGCTCTGGGCAATAGAGGAAGCGAGGGCTCTCGGACTCTGAGCTCTACTCAAGGCTACAAAGTTTCAATTATAGAAGTTGTATAAATTCCAGATACTTGCTTCCATCCAGGCACCCCAGGAGGGACCTGAACCCTGAAGGGGCTGTGGGCAACCTGAAATGGCCCTCTGTCCCTAACCCAGGCTGGTCAGGCAAGCCAGCAGGTGGACATCCCCCAAGGGGTCTCAGACTGTGAGAGGACACAGGCCGGGCTGACGGACCCCCCTCCCGAGTGCACAAATTTTTGTGCACAGGGCCTCTAGTAAAGATATAAAAAGAGTGAAGATCTTAAATGATGGTGTAATTATACTCAAACGCCCGAATGTCCCAGCTTTAATTTTGATGTATTTTATGAGTCTGTGGTATTGTTATCTAAGGAAAAACTGGAATTTATGATAAAGGCCAATTCTCATGAGGAATGGAATAAACTCTCTGAAAAGCAGTTCCCAGAGTACATGTGACACAACTGCCCCTTCCCCCTGTGACCACATTCTCAAGAAACTCACAATGCTTTCTGAGTCTTTGCAGCACATTTCTGAGAGGTGACTAAGATATTTGAAGGTTTGGTTATGGAAGAGCCATCCAAACACCATTCAGTGTATGACCACATCATCTCAGTCTTACTGTCATACTTGGATAGCCTATAAAGATAAATTCACCCACTTTTTATTTCTGTTTACTTTCATGTAAAATATTCAAAATGTATCCTAATGGCAATGTCCTCAGTTTGGCAATTATTATTTTAACTAGAGGCCCAGTGCACAAAATTCATGCACAGGGGGTGTATCCTTCAGCCCAGCCTGCACCCTCTCCAATCTGGGACCCCCTCAAGGGATGTCTGACTCTCAAACGCTCGGCTGCCTGGCTACCTGATTGTCCCTAAATGATTCTGCCTGACAGCTTAATCATCCCTTAACCACTTCCCTGACAGCCTGATCTATGTCTAACTGCTTCCCTGCTGGCCCAATTGCCCCTAACTGTCTTCCCCTGCAAGCCTGGTCACCCCTAACTGCCTGAGTTCCACCCAACTGCCCTCCCCTGGAGGACTGGATCCCCCCCAATTGTCCTCCCCTGCAGGCCAGGTTGCTCCCAACTGCCCACCTATGCTAGCTGGTCAACCCTAACTTCCCTCTTCTGTCAGCCCGGTCACCCCCAACCTCCCTTCCCTGAAAAGCCTGGTCACCCCCAAATGCCCTCCCCTGAAGGCCTGGTTGTTCCCACCTGGCCTCCTCTGCTGTCCTGGTCACCCCTAATTGTCCTCCCCTGATGACCTGATTCCCCACAACTGCCCTACTCTGTTGGCCATCTTCTGTCCATGTGGGGGTGGCCATCTTGTATGTTTGAGTGATGGTCAATTTACATATTATTCTTTTATTAGATAGTATGTATTTCTGAATCTCAAACCTCTAAAGATACTATTCAAAATGAATATTTGTTCATGACTGTTCTCTGAAGTTTTTGGTTTTATTTTTTTTTTCAGTAGTACATCAAAGTCAGAAAATGCATGAGGTCTAAAACTTGGCTTTTGAAAAACCAGTGATTGTTGCAACCAAACTCAGGTTATGACCCAGGACTGCCACCACCAGAGAACACTCACATAATAGCATCATAAGATTCAATGCTACAATGATCAGGGAAGGGCAACTAACCATAGGCACTACTATCTGGTTCAGAGAAGCACCAATTAATTTGTCTGCTCTCTGATCCACTTGAAGAACTCAGCTGGAAACCAAACAAAGCCAGCTTTTAAGAAAAATCTAACATTTCAGTTATTTTATGTTCTCTTTCAAGTAGACTATATTTTAGACTCTAGAACTAAGGGTCACAACTTTTGTATCTCTCTTCATAGAATTAGAGTTTGTCAAAGGTGTTAAAAATAAAATAAGTGTGATAGCTCTGAGGGTTATGAGAAGGGTGAGGAAAAATTAAAGGAGGACTATGATAAGACTTTTAGATAAGAATAATAATGACATCAATAATAAAAGTGAAATATTTCTTCTTGCCTTCTTTGCTTCTCACTGTTCCTTTTGGGAATCAAATTTCTATTTAACACATTTCAATAAGAATAACTTATACAATTAAAATTCAAATTTTGAGGAAAAACGGGTAGAATTAATGCAAGAATTAATTTTGAATATTTACAGAAATCCCAACAATCTCTCCATTTCCTAAATTATGACATGTAGATCTATATACATGACTTTGAGTTTTTGTTTAATACTAAACTGTGAATCAAGAGGAAGAATTTCCACAAGGCTGGTCAATGAAAAACAAAAAGGAGTGATAAGCTGAACAATGCCCAAATCTCATACACAGGATTGCATAAGCATTTGAATTTCAACTAAACAGACTGGGGGGGGGGGGGATATATGCTGAATACCAAGGGAACTCAGTAGAGTCTGTAGAAGGATTATAATTTCAGAGGCTAAACTAGCCCAAGGGGAAGTTATGGCCCCACTAAAACAAACCTCAAAAACAGTGCTTTCAAAGACTGATCCACAAGCAACTCAACTGGCTATCAAAGCAAAAGTCAACAGTTTAAAGAAAAAAAATACTCTCCAGACATTTAACAGCATACATTTACAATTTACAATCAATTATAAAAATACTAGAGGCTTTGCAGGTAGAGCACAGGAGGTTTATCTCGGTGCAGTGGCTGATGCAATACTGTGAGCACACTCCAGCAGTTCAGATCTTTCTGGCAAACCAGGAAGATGGCAACGCCTGCCTGAGCTCCTCCTAGAGCCACGTACACAGTACTCCGACCTTGACGCTCATGGGCTCCCTAAGAAGACGTCCCATGATTGGCCACCTCCACCAAATATACTGCTGTACTTCCTCAATAAAATTAGATCTGCATCACAGAACCTGGTCTCTGGAGTCATGCATGCAAGCGTCCTAGTGCTTAGGGGCTCCGTCATCCTCACCCCTGAGAGACCCCCTGCTTCAAGGCTTGGTGCACGACATTGTGCACTGAGGTGGGGCAGGGGGGTCTCTCAGCCCAGCCTGCACCCTCTTGCAGTCAGACACTGACTACCTCTTTGTCCCTGTCCCTGGCTGGTAGGCTCTGATCGGCTGATGGTTAACAGGAAATCAGGGATGCAGGCAGGCCAAGGCCACTTCCTTGCCAATCACCCCATACACAGAGGGCGACCCATGGAAGGGGTGGGGCCAGCAAGGGGGTGGAAATGGCCAATCTCTTGGTCCCTTCCCAGGCTATTAGGCTCTGATCACAGAATGGTGAACAGGGAACTGGGAGTGAGTGGCAGCAGGGGTTATGGCTAGCTGTAGGCAGCTAGGGAAGAGGGCCCTGATCACGAGCCAGGCCTAGGGACTATACCCATGCATGAATTTCTTGCATCAGACCTCCAGTTAAATAAAATGACTTAACACCTACCACATAAGACTTGAAATGAACCAAGTATATTCCCTCTCATAATTTCTTTTTTAAAATATATTTTATTGAATTTTTGCAGAGAAGAAGGGAGAGAGATAGAGAGTTAGAAACGTCGATGAGAGAGAAACATCGACCAGCTGCCTCCTGTGCACCCCCCACTGGGGATGTGCCAGCAACCAAGGTACATGCCCCTGACAGGAATCGAACCTGGGACCCTTCAGTCCGCAGGCCGATGCTCCATCCACCAAGTCAAACCAGTCAGGACCCCTCTCATAATTTCAAGTCAACATTAAATTCCCTAACAGGTAAAATAAGCAAGGAAAAAGAAAACAAAACAAAACAAAAACACAAGGCATACAGCTTAGAACAGAAGGGGAAAATTGGAATTCATAGAAAGCAAGACCATTGTTGCCATTTGGGTTCCTAAGAAGCAGACTCTGAGACGGAAGCTAACAGAAAGGAATTTTATTTAGAAACCAGAGACCCAGTGCAAGAAATTCGTGCACAGGGGAAGAGGGGCCCTCAGTCCAGCTTGTACTCTCTCCAACCCAAGACCCATCGGAGAATGTCCAATTGCTGGTTTGTGTCTACACTTTTAACAGATGGCAGCTCCATTGTTTCTTTCTTTTCATGTTTAAACCCTTTGGAATTAGCAGGTATTCAAAGTGTGTATACATTTTTTTGGGGGGCACCTTGTATATCTCTAGTCCACAGTGAAAGGAACCAACAGCAGATTTCGAACGCCCAGACAGGGAACCTCACTCACTTCTCACATGTCTCCCAGTTCATTTTCCACCTTCGCAGGCAGCAGGAGAATCCCATCCTATATAATAAAAGCATAATATGCAAATTGACCATCTGTTTGGGATGCCTAAGCCATACCCACCAGCCAATCAGAGCAACTGTATGCAAATTAATCCAGCTAACATGGAGGCCGGCACTCAGGGAGCTGAGTAAACAGACAGTTTCCATTGCAGCAGGAGTGAAACTGTTTGTGGACCACCTGGCTTCTCTCTGCTCCAGGAAACAACATATTTGCATCATTGTTTCAATCCTAGAAGCCTCAAGAGCTGAAGCAAACAGCAGGCCAGGCCTGACTTCTAAGGGAAACATTGTTTCATTATAGAAGCCAGAGATGAAGCAGAGAGGAGGTTTTGTTAACTGCCTAGGCCCGGCTTAAAGGAACAGTGTATCAATTATAGAAGATAAACAAACCCCAGAAACCTGCTTCCAGCCAGCCTTGCTGGGACATTGGGTCAATGGGAGCTATGGGTAGCCTGAAAGCCTGAAAGTGCCCCTCAGCCTGTCACCCAGGCTGGTCATACCCCAATGTGGTAAGGATCCACACTGGGGGGCTTGGCCAGCCTGCAAACAGCCATCAGCCCCTCACCCAGGCTAGCCAGGTACTCCAGTAGGGGCCCAAAACCTGAAGAAACTATGGGCAGCCTGAAAATGCCCCTCAAACACGCACCC
>PVJC01028769.1:0-22503 GCA_004026665.1 Murina feae | reverse complement strand
GGACCTGAGTAAACGTTTAGGCAGCGTCCGTTGCAGCAGGAGCGAGAGCGAAACTACCTGCTCGCTGGCTCCTTAGCCTTTGGCCTGAAGCAAAAACGCACATTTGCAACAATTAAGTGTAACAATTGTTTCATTATAGAAGCCGCCTTAAAGGAACAGCATCAATTATAGGAAACCTGCATCCAGCCGGCCTTGCTGGGACGTTGGGTCAATGGGAGCTGTGGGCAGCCTGAAAGCCCCTCACCCAGGCTGGTCAGGCACGCCAGCAGGTGGGACGTCCCCCGAGGGGTCCCAGACTGCGAGAGGGCACAGGCCGGGCTGAGGGACCTCCCGAGTGCACAGAGCGGCTGCAGGGCGGGACAGCGCAGGACCCAGGACCCGTGATGGGAAAGAGGCAGCAGGGTTGGAGGGCACCGGGAAGCGGGTAAGAGGCGGCAGGGTTGCAGGGCATTGGGAAGCGGGAAAGAGGCGGCAGGGTCGGCAGCCTGCTTGGTTTCCCAGGCCCTTGGAGGGGCATCGGGGAGCGGGTAGGAGGTGGCAGGGGGTCGGCAGCCTGCTTGGTGGGCTTCCAAGGCCCCTTGCAGGGCACCAGGAAGTGGGAAAGCAAAGTGGCGGGCTGGGGAGTGGGAAAGAGGCAGCGGGGCGGTCTCAGCCTGCTTGGCAGCTGCCCAGGCCCTCTGCGGAGCACCGGGGAGCGGGAAAGGAAGGCAGCAGGGGACCGGTGAGTGGGAAAAAGTCAGTGGCCTGCTTGGTGGCTCCCCAGGCCCTTTGGGGGCCGCTGGGGAGCGGGAAAGCAAGCTCTTGGGGGCTGGAGTCCTGCTTGGCGGCTCTCCAGACCCCTTCCGGGGATCAGGGAGCAGGAAAAGGCTGGCCTGACCACGAGGCGGGGTTTTCCCTGCTTTCTGGTGGCTGGAGGAAGATGGGCAGTAGGTAAGCTTGGGAGGCAGGCAGCACCCAGCCCTGGCCACAGCTCAAAAAGAGAACAACATGCAGGGGAGGGCAAGAGTCTGAGAGGTCAACATAGAGGGGGTGCCTGCTCCAAGCCTTGATGGTGTGCCTGGGGACAGGCCCCCAGCAGGTAGACACACACAGGAGGACTGCTCCGAGCCTCAGATGCGGCTGGGGGCAGGTCTCCTGTGGTGACACACACACACACACACACACACACACAAAAGGCACCTGGCAGACTGGGGCCATCATAGGACATCCACTGAGGAGTCCCAGACTGTGAGAGGGCATAGGCCGGGCTGAGGGACTCCCTCCACCCCGAGTGCACAAATTTTTGTGCACCGGGCCCCTAGTAATAATATAATGTTGCTGATCGCTAATCCTGTGCCGGGCACTGTCCATCTATGTAAATAACTCATGTAATCCTCACAGCGTTAGCGGAAGGTAGAAACTAGTATTTCCATTGACCAGACCAGGAAATGCAGGCCCAGACGTACCCTCTTAATTTGTTTGCCTTCTCCCACGAGGCCTCAACGTCTAAAACTTGCTGGAAAGAGGGTCAGGGATGCGGAATCAGCTCTCACAGAGGGGTGCATGGGGGGACTTGCCACATGCCACTTCCTCACAGCTGCCGCGGTTGTGCACTTATTTCCGTGATTATTGCATTCACCTCAGCCTCTCCCCGGGGCTGGAGCCCCTGAGGGGAGGGTTCGAGGGCTCCACGTTCCAGACCGTGACCTGGCACCGTTCCTGTACATACCAGGTGGTTGTAAATTTTTGCAGAATAAAGGAATAAGTGAATCCACACCACGGAACACTGTGTAACTATTCTATGAAGCAAGATAAATGCCTGTGATCTGACATCTGAAGATGTCTAGGGAGTATTACGATGAAAAAAACAACAAAACACAAACCACTCCCAGAATCCCATATAGTGTATAACTCTGTATGTACTTCAAAAATATATAAACTTTGCCCTGACCGGTTTGGCTCGGTGGATAGAGCATCGGCCTGCGGACTCAAAGGTCCCGGGTTCGATTCCGGTCAAGGGCATGTACCTTGGTTGCAGGAACATCCCCAGTAGGGGGTGTGCAGGAGGCAGCTGATTGATGTTTCTCTCTCATCGATGTTTCTAACTCTCTATCCCTCTCTCTTCCTCTGTGTAAAAAAATCAATAAAATATATTAAAAAAAATAAAAAATATATAAACTTTATTGATTTCTGCAGAGAGGAAGGGAGGGGGATAGAGAGTTAGAAACATCGATCAGCTGCCTCCTGCACACTCCCTACTAGGGATCGAGCCTGCAACCAAGGTGCATGCCCTTGACCGGAATCGAACCTGGGGCCCTTCAGTCCTCAGACCAACACTCTCTCCGCTGAGCCAAACCAGCCAGGGCTGTATGTGCTTTTTAAAATGACATATGCATGGAGTGAAACGCTGGTCATCATAACTGCAGACCCCTGGCCCCCTCCCAGAAGGGGGCGCTTGCCCTGTCTAGCCCAGCATCGTGGGAAAGAACATTCTGTGAGGATGGAAATATCCCGTCAGCCATCCATGGCTCTCGGCCTCTTGAAATGTGCCAGTGCCATGAAAGGATGGAACTTTCCACTTAATTTGAATTAATTTAAATGGAAATAGTATTGGACAGTGCAGGTGGTGGTGGTGGTGGGGGGAGCAAGAGAGAGATCAGAGCATGTGGCCAGACGCTGGGGGGCAGCTGTTTGCCTGTCGATGTAAATACCTCTATGCCCCCCCCCCACCCCGCAACCCCCCACACATGCATCGAAATGTCTGTGTACGCGTTTGGTTGGAGAGAAATTAAAGAAAAGGAGAGAATTAGTCCACGCACCCGAGGCACAGGGAGAGCATTCCCCACAGCGGAGGGTCAGCCTTCGGGGCGGGGCAAGGAAGGCCCTGGAGCGTGAGTGGAGGCTGTTGAGAAGCGTTTGAATGAACTTTATATAGAACCGCCCGGCGGGAGATCCTGGCTGACAGCTGGGAACGTGTATAGAAAAGCCAGAAAAAACGCCAGCGCCGCCCGAGGGCACTGCTGCCTCGTAGGAAGACCGTAATTTCTCTAACTTTCTCTTGGTTTAGCTAAAAGCCCTCGAGGGCGAAAGGCGGACCGCATCCCATCCCCGTGGAAGTGGGAGCACCTGGGAGTTTCCAGAAGCCGGCTGAAGAGGCGGGATGGAGGCTCTGGGGATGAGGATGAGATGGAAGGAGAGTCTTGGGGTCCTTGGGGGACAAGGGAGGAGGGTGGTGGGGAGAGACAGAGAAGCGTTTTAGGGAGAGCCCCCAGACCAAGGCCTCCAGAGGCGGGAAGGTCTGAGTGGCTTTCAGGAGGAGGGGACCTAAGAGCCTTCACTTTGAATCATTTGCTCTTTTGTTCTGGAATATAGTGCTGCCCGCCCTCCCTGCCCCACCCCTCCCCCATTGTCCTTAAACCTGTAGTAAAACTCAGCCGTATCCTACAGCCTCTGTTTAGATGCAGGTTTGGGGGAAAATAAAATGCCCTGTGTGTGTCCTTACATCCCTGTTTATTCTGCCCTGTCCAAAGGGATCTTAGCATCTGAGTCAGCGCCCGCCCCTCCTTGGCCCCCAGCCCTCCCCTGACTGCCCACTTCACTCAGTGTCATTAGAGTTCCCTTGAGCTACAAGGCCTGGAGCCACCAAACGCCCCCGCATCCCTTATTACTTCCCGGGCCTCATCTCCCCTCCACACACACCTCCCACACTACATCTGCTCCAGCTACGCTGGCCTTTGCAGTTCCCGACTGCTCCAGCGTGCTCCGGCCTCAGGGCCTTTGCACGTGCTGCAGCCTCTGCTGGAGCATTCTTCTCCCAGATACACACCTGGCTCGCTCCCTCCCTGCTCAAAAGACACCTTCCCTAGCACCCTGCCTAATACTGCAAGCTGTAGCTTCCTCCCAGGGTCTCCCACATTCCTTCCTTACCCCCCCCCTCCCCATTTCTGTCCATAGCACTTATCCCCTAGTAATTATAAAATGGTCTCGGTGATTGTTTTGTTAATCCTCCCCCAAGGATATTTTTCCCATTGATTTTTTTTTCCCCTCATTGATTTGTAGACGGAGTAGAGGGAGGGAGGGAGGGAGGGAAGAGAGAAACATCTATGTGAGAGAGACACATCAATGGGTTGCCTCCTGCACAGGCCTCAACCAGGGTCTGGGAAGGGAACCTGCAACCGAAGTGCATGCCCTTGGCCAGAATTATACCCGAGGCCTTTCAATCCGAGGGCCGATGCTCTATCCACTGAGGCAAACCTGCTCCGTGGTTAAGGTTCCCGCCCGCCTCACCCTACTGGAATGTCAATTCCCTGAGGCCCGGGCCTTGCCTGGCTGATCCCTGCCGTAGGCACCGGTCGGGACCAACCCCTGGCACCCAGCAGGTGCTTCCTCGGGAGAGGTGGAGCGAATGAGTCCAGGCCGGTGGGAGGTTGGAGGAGGGTGTTCTGCAGGCCGGGCACTGCGGCCGAGATGTAAGATTTCATTAACGTGGGAAAGATGCCAAGAGTCGTTCCTCCGTGGAAGAGGCAAGAGGAGAACAGCGTGTACTTTCTGGGAGGGATGCATGAAGGCGTGCGTTTGCACACTTGGTGCACCTGGTCCCAAATAAACAAACAAGGCTGCTTCCTCAGGGAAGGGGGCCCCCCTGATGTGTCCGATGGGCACCCCCAGAACCCGCCGGGAGGAGAAGCTGTTTCTCTTTTTCTTTTGAAGAAATGCATTTCAGCTGCCTGCCTGGTCGCTTGCCCTCCGCGGTAGGACAAGCCCAGGGCTGGTGTGTGAGCCTGCCAAGGCCACGGGAGCTGTCGATTCCCGGCGCTTCTCTGTAAGGGTGGAATGCTCTAGCGCTGTTCTCGGGGGTCACCGCCAGCCACACGTGGCTATTTGAATTCAGATTTTAAAATGAAAAATTCATCCCTAACTGGTTTGGCCCAGTAGCTGGAGCGTCCGCCTGTGGGCAAGGGCTCGTTCCTCCGCCGCAGGCTCCTCCCCGGCCTGGGCCCTGGTCAGGGCTCCCGCGGGAGGCGACCGATGGATGTGTTTCTCTCCCATCCATGTTTCTCTCTCTTCCTCTCTCTCTCTCTCTCTCTCTCTTTCTCTCTCTCTCTCTCTCTCGCAAAATCAATGGAAAAAAATGTCCTCGGGTGAGGATTAAAAATAATACCAAACTAAAACATACAAATAAAAAAAATAAAGAGATTCAGTTCCTTCTTCGCACCAACCACATGGCGAGGGATGGAGAAGTGGTCCCTGTGCTGGATGCGCGTGTCGGGGCCGCTCCCACCCGCACAGGGAAGGCCACTGGAGAGCGCTGCTCTCACACACGTCCGTCCCCCTCCCCCACGGACTGGGAGCCCCAGGGGAGCAGGGACTTGGGTCTGTCCACTGCTGTCCCCTCGGGCCCAGGCCGGTGCCTCGTACGAGAACTGAGTGAAGAGTTAATGGCTGAACGGACCCCTTTTAACTCTCATAACATTAGGGGCTATCTTGTCAGGCTCATTATTAACCTTTAAAAAACTGATTTGAGAGAGAGAGAGAGAAGAGAAACATCGATTTGTTGCTCTACTTAATCATCGGTTGATTTTGTATGTGACTTGACCAGGGATCAAACTTGCAACCCTGAGGCATCAGGACGATCCCGTGACCAGCTGAGCTACCTGGCCAGGGCAAGCTTCATTGTCTGCTTTCTTCTTTCTTCCTCTCTGTAGTAAAACATCATAGCTATACTAATAAAAGCATAATATGCTAATTAGACCGGATGTCCTTCCGAGAGACCTTCCGGACGAAGCCCGGGCCCCGGGCTCGTGCTGGCAGCCGGAAGGAAGCTGGTGCAGCAGCCAGGGGAAGGAGGGCCTACTCTCGCAGGAATTTCGGACATCGGGCCTCTAGTATCTATATGAAAGAGACTGAAAGATACTAACATTGGGGGTTGCTCTCCCAAAAATCATCCAGAGAGATCACCCCGCAGTGAAGTTCCCAGTCAACAACCCCATTTCTACAATCACGGATCCATCGTTTCGAGAGTTTTGGACCCACCGCTCCCAAATACGAACAGACTCCCAAGGGTTACCGGCCGTCAAATAAGGCCTCTACCAAGAAAGACAGAAACAGCAGCTGACCTGAAGGCAACATCACGCAGACAGAGATAACGGAACCCCTCTCCCCCGACCGTTATCATTAATATCATCAGGGAAACAAGACAAGACATTGCAAGTTTCAAACCGTTCGCAGGATCCTCTAAAATAGGCCACTCGAAAATAACACTGTGAAGTGTGCAAAGTACTGTACAAAGTTCAGGGATCACAAAAGTGCTTAGCAACGAAAAACACCCGCGCGGAACTGAAAAGCTGAGTAAAAGAGCGGAAGATAACATTGAGAAAGTGTCCCCGGAAGTAGAGCAGGGAGCTAAAGAGACGGATAAATAAGAGAAGGAAGAAAAACAATGGACAGTCCAGCCCTGACCGGTGTGGCTCAGTGGATGGAGCATCGGCCTGCAGACTGAAAGGTCCCAGGTTCGATTCCGGTCAAGGGCATGTACCTGGGTTGCGGGCACATCCCCAGGAGGAGGTGTGCAGGAGGCAGCTGATCGATGTTTCTCTCTCATCGATGTTTCTAACTCTATCTCCCTCCCTTCCTCTCTGTAAAAATATCAATAAGATATGTATTAAAAAAAGAAAGAAATGGACAGTCCAGGAAGCCCACTGTGAAATTAAGTACGAGTTCCAGAGAGAAAGAACAGAGAACTGGAGGGAAGCAGGGGAATCACAATAGAAAAAAAATTTGAGGAAATTTGCTGGAAGAAAGGACATGACTGGAAGGTTCCGCCATGGAGGAACTGATGACACAGTGCCTGCCTAGGACGGGAGAGGGAAAAGGAGGTCACGGACGAGCCTTGGGAATCAGCATGACTGTGGCTTTTTCAACAGGGACTTCGAAGTTAGAAGTTAGGAGGGGTGGCTTTAAACACCTGGAGGAAAATGATCTCCAGCCCAGAATTTTATTTTATTGTAAGTATATTTTATTGATCTCTTACAGAGAGGAAGGGAGAGCGATAGAGAGTTGGAAGCATCAATGAGAGAGAGATATCCATCAGCTGCCTCCTGCACACCCCCCACTGGGGATGTGCCCGCAACCAAGGCACATGCCCTTGACCGGAATCGAACCCGGGACCCTTGAGTCCGCAGGCCGACGCTCTGTCCACTGAGCCACACCGGTCAGGGCTCCAGCCCAGAATTTTACATCCAGCCCGCCGATGGCCCACAGGACCCTGGCTGGGGAGCTCAGTTAGTTAGCGCGTCATCCTCATACACCAAGGTTTCGGGTTCGATCCTGGGTCAGGACACATACAAGAATCAAGCACGAGGAAGCCAAACTCAGGAAGAGTAAGACTGGGGAGTTGATATGATCTGAACCCTGGGGGGGAGGTGAGGGGATCGAGTCAGGGTGCAGACGGGAGCCGGCCAGAAGGTCAGGAGAGGAACTTCTCCAAGGAGATGACCTTCACGGAGTACCTGAGGCTCCGAGGAGAGATTCGAGTAATTCACAGAGAATGCGGGTTTGCATTCGTTAAGCACAAAAGAAGCCTCAGCCACGAAGCCACCGAGGGGCGGGAGGGGCAGGGGAGACGGTTATTAACTCCAGGAAAAACAAAGGCCTGTGTGGGGGCAGGAAGTCGTCCTGGTTTACTACTGGTGGCAGCTGCGGGAGCGCAGACGCAGGCATCGCTGTACACACCGCGTGCTCCTGCAGCCGGGATCCCGCGTGGGCAGCTGCAGCCGCACAAACCCAAGTACGACTACGCGTCTTCCGTCCCGAGAAGCGAAGGGAAAATGCCTCGAGTTGAAAAACACCAGGAGGCAGCCCTTCAAAGGTGGCATTTAGAGACCAGGACGTCAGTAACAACAGGACACCATGAATGAGGGGACAGCCGAGTCCTCCGGCGGGGGGGGGGGGGGGGGGGGGGGGGGGGGGGGGGGGGGGGGGGGGGGGGCATGGAGGCAAGCAGGTGGGGGCTGTGGGTTTTCGTGTTTTTAAATCGTGTATTCGACGCTCCAAATTAGGTGAACATGTAACTCTGACAAAAACAGAACTTGCCCTGGCTGGTTGAGCGCGGAGGATAGAGCATCAGCCTGCGGACTGAAGGGTCCCAGGTTCGATTCCGGTCAAGGGCACAGGCCTGGGTTGTGGGCTTGACCCCCAGGAGAGGACATGCAGGAGGCAGCCAATCAATGATCCTCTCTCGTCATTGATGTTCCTACCTCTCTCTTTCCCTCTCCCTTCCTCTCTGAAATCAATAAAGAAATATTTTTAAAAAGATAGAACTAAAAGCCCTGAGCAGTGGTTAGAGCATCGGCCCCTGCAGAAGGGTTGCAGGTTCGATCCCTGGCGGGGTGGGGGTGAGTGCGGGAGGCAACCAATTGATGTGTCTCTCTCACCCCACCTCTTTCCCCCTCCCTCCATCCCTTTCGTACCCTAAAAATCAATGGGGGGAAAAATATCCTCGGGTGAGGATTAACAACAACAAAAATAGAACTAAAAATTAGAAAAAAAATGTGAAAAGGAATACTGGAGAGAAACAGGATGCAGCAGAAGCCAGGAATCTGCAGAGGTGACAGTACGACACACAGGGGTGTCTCTTGTGAATCCACGAGGCTGTGGGTCTCTCACTGCCCGGGGGGGGGGGGGGGGGCAATGTATTGGAGAGGCCCAGACGCTGGCCTGAGAGTCAGATGGCTGATGATCAAGTCCCAGCTCTGCCACTCGGCAGCTATGGGAATCTTGCTGTGCCTCGGTTTCCCCAGCTATAAAATGGGAATCATAATGTTCACCTATGAATACAGGCTGAATTGTGTCCTTCAACATTCATATATATATATATTTTATATATATGTGTATTGATTTCAGAGAGAAAGGGAGAGGGAGAGAGCGATAAAAATATCAATGATGATGCCCTAACCAGTTTGGCTCAGCGGATAGAACGTCAGCCTGTGAACTGAAGGGTCCCAGGTTCGATTCCGGTCAAGGGCATGTATCTTGGTTGCGGGCACATTCCCAGTAGGAGGTGTGCAGGAGGCAGCTGATGGATGTTTCTCTCTCATCGATGTTTCTAACTCTCTATCCCTCTCCCTTCCTCTCTGTAAAAAATCAATAAAATATATTTTTAAAAAACCGCATCAAAGATGAGAGAGAATCATGGACCGGCTGCCTCCCGCACACCAACCTGGGCGTGTGCCCTGACCGGGACTCGAACCCAGAACGTGACCTCCTGGTTCACAGGTTGATGCCCAACCACTGAGCCACACCGGCCGGGCTACATTCATATATTGAAGTCCTACCCCAGTGTCTCAAAATGTGACTCAAGCTGAAATGAGGTCATCGGGGTGGGCCCTCATCCAATAGGACTGGGAGAAGTCGGGACATAGAGACACGCACAGATGGGAGACGACGTGAGGACACAGGGAGAGGACAGTCACCTACAAGCCAAGGAGAGAAGAAGCCAGAAACAGATCGTCCCCTCACAGCCTCCAAAGGAGCCAGGAGGACCTGCTAGCCTCCGAATGGCGAGACAATGCATTCTTGTGACAGCAACCTCAGCAAACAAATAACGAGCTTCAGGGAGTGTCGGTGGATAGTACATGCTGTTGCAAATGTACAAGGTGTGGGGATGATACAAGCTTTGGCAAGGATCCGGGACGAGTGGCGCCTTCCCGCACGGCTGATGCATGGCCACGGGCACAGCTGCTTCGGAAAACGTGCGCAGTATCCTCCGAAGCTAAGCGTCCGCCGCCCTGTGACCCCGCAGTTCCACCCGTGGGAATTTACCCAAGAAGAAGGAACCTGCACATCCTCCAAAGACTCATACAAAAACGAGTGTAGTGGAGTATTCATTGTGACCCAGCACTGGAGACAACCCAACGCCCAGCAACAGAAGAACGGGAGAATCCTGCTCACGGTGGGATGCAGCCACGGACCAACAACGTGGCAGCCACGTGGGGGCAAAACAGGCCAGGCACAAAGGCTGCCATACGCACTGTTGGACTCTGTTTGTGGGATCGATAGTCAAATCCAGGCAAAACCAGTTTACAGTGAGACTCTGTGGTGACGGGAGGCCCAGAGGGAAGCTTTCTGGGATGTTCTGGGATGTTCTGGGACGTTCCATGCCTTAAGCTAGGTGGCCCCATGGAGGGAGGATGTGTGTCATATCTTAATAAGAAAAGATAAAATATGCCCTGGCCAGTGAGGCTCAGTTGGTTGCCACACATCAGGCCATGCCCTGAGAGGTCACCGATTCAGTTCCCATTGAGGGCACATGGTCGGGGCTCACACCAGGATCATGGGCTTGATCTCTCTCTCCCCCTCCTGCCTCTCTCTCTCTCTCAAACCAATAAAAACACATTTTAAAAGAAAGAGCCTATCTAACAAAGGGGGATATGCAAATTGACTGTCACACCCTCACAAAGATGGTAGCACTTTGTGACCTCGGGTCCTCCTCACCTCCACTGACTGAGGCTCAGGCAAGCCTCAGATGGCAGCTGCCCAGCTGCCCAGGGCCGACCCAAGGCTCAGGCTTGTACTGCTGGCAGTGGCAGCAGCAGAGGTGTGATGGGGGTGTCGCCTTCCCCTGATTGCCAGCTCACCTCCTGTTCCAGACTGTGAGAGGGGGCAGGCCAGGCTGAGGGAACCCCTCCCTCCAGTATATGAATATTCATGCACTGGACCTCTAGTCTACCTAATCTAATAAAAGAGTAATATGCAAATTAACCATCACTCCAAGACACCTGAGCCACGCCCACCAGCCAATCAGAGCTGCTGTATGCAAATTAACCCAGCCAAGATGGCAGCCTGCAGCCACGGAGCTAGAACAAACAGGAGGCTTCCGTTGCACCAGCGATGGAGTTGAAACTGCCTGCCTAGGCCCGCCAGGCCTCTGCTCAAGGCAACAATGTTTCAATTATAGAAGCCACAGAGCTGAAGCAAACAGGAGGCTTCGTGAGGCAACAAAGTGTCAATTATAGAAGATAAATAAACCCCAGAAACCTGATTCGTCAATGGGAGCTGTGGCCAGCCTGAAAACAGCCCTCAGCCCCTCACCCAGGTTGGCCACACCCCCATGGGATGAGGGTCCCCACTGGGAGGCTTGGCCAGCCTGCAAACAGCCATCAGCCCCTCACCCAGGCTGTCCAGGCATGCCAGCAGGTGAACATTCCCCGAGGGGTCCCAGACTGCGAGAGGGCACAGGCCGGGCTGAGAGACCCTCCCAAGTGCCCAAATTTTTGTGCACCGGGCCCCAAGTATATACATAAAAGCCTAAGTGACCGGCCGGCCATTCAACTGGCCGACCAGTAGCTATGATGCACACTGACCACTAGGGGGCAGACGCTCAATGCAGGAGCTGCGACTCTCGGGTGACGCACCCAGAACCAGAGGAGGAAGCCTGATTCTGGGGTGCGCTACCTGAGAACCGCCCTCTTGCAATCCGGGACCCCTTGGGGGATGTTGAAGAGCCGGCCGGTTTCTGCCCGATCCCCACAGGCCAGGCCGAGGGACCTACTGGTGCAGGAATCCATGCACTCGAGTGAAATATAAAAAGACACTGATGAAGTATCAAGCGATCTACTCACTAAGGGCTGGGCTCGGGGCTGACATTGGGATGGAAAAATAGTCACAGGGATTCCCCTGTCCTCTGAACTCAAGGACGGGATCGATTTGAATTCTTTTTCTTTCTTTTTTTAAAGAGGGGGTTGGTCTCCTTTGCTGGTCACACAGTTCACTGCGCTCCCAAAGTCAGGAACCAAGTAGATTCGGGATATGGGATTCCCTCTCCCACACACAGGTCTGAATTCTCACTGTCTGAAAGTAAGGACACACAAAGGACTGGGGAAGAGAGGGCTGCCTGCAGAAGTACAAGAGGAAGTTCCCCTTGCCTCCCCCCGGGAAGGGCACTGTGTGCCAGGCCTGGGTGGGCGGAGCCTAGGAGAGCAGAGAGGGAGGTATCTGGAAATCCCAGGGGCCTTCCTGGAGGGAGGGCCGAAGAGGACAAAATGGAAGAAGTGGGAGAGGGGAGAGATGAGTCAGCGGGATGGCTGGGGCGGAATCTGGGGGTGAGTAAGGAAGCGGGGAAGTCCAGGGAGAGGGCCGGGGTGTGTGGCCGGAGCTCTTTTATGTTTTATGTTCATTATGAAACTTCTTGCATTTGCTTTTTCTTTTCTTTTCTAATATATTTTATTGATTTTTGACAGAGAGGAAGGGAGAGGGATAGAGAGTTAGAAACATCGATGAGAGAGGAACATCGATCCGCTGCCTCCCGCACACTCCCTACTGGGGATGTGCCCGCAACCAAGGTACATGCCCTTGTCCGGAATCGAACCTGGGACCCTTCAGTCCGCAGGCCGACGCTCTATCCACTGAGCCACACCGGTCAGGGCTATTTCCTAATATATTTTTACTGATTTCAGAGAGGAAGGGAGAGGGAGAGAGAGAGAGAAACAACCATGATGAGAGAGAGTCATTGATCGGCTGCCTCCTGGACGCCCCACACCAGGGAGTGACCCCGAAACCCAGGCACGTGCGCTGATGGGGAATCAAACCGTGACCTCCTGGTTCACAGCTGGGCGCTCAGCCCCTGAGCCAGGCATCTGGATGCTGTATACCTGGGCTGAGCACCTGCACCGTGGTGGGTCTGAACTGAGATGCGTGCGGGTCTAAAGCGCAGGCCGGACAGCAAAGACCTCATGTGGGGAAAACGCATCAAAGGTCTCCGCTACTTTTTCCCCCCCGATCACACGGCACCACGATATTTCAAATAACCGGGTGAAGTAAAACATATTATGAAAAGGAATTTCATCTGTTCCTCTGTATGCCTTTCCCGCGGCTGCCAACAAATGGAGGAGACCCACAAGCAGCCGGCCTTGCGCGCCTACTGGTCAGTGCTGGTGCCGAGACCCTGCACCGTCCCAGTGTCCGTGCAGCGCGCGCATGTGCGCGAGCCTGGCGTCTGCCGGCTGCTGTGGGGATGCACGGAGGGGTGGGTTTCATTCTGGTTAAGAGACGCTGGAGCTGGGCAGACAGACTTGGGCCAGTGAGATGGTTCAGAAAGCGAAGTAAATCCGGCAAAAAGGAGCTGGAGGCCAGGGTGACCCTGGAAAGGACAGGCATTTGCAGAATTCTTGGCGGGGTGGGGGTGGGGGTGGGGTGGGGGTCAATGTTTTTTAGATCCTAAGGTCAGGGAAACTTAGATGACAACTGGGGGTCAGGCTGAGCAAAGGAAGGGATGGAGACGGGGAAGAAGGGGGGAAAGTACCAGTAGGAGAAAGAGGAGGAAGGGGGAGGGAATATGGGGAGAAAGCCTGGCTGGTATGGCTCAGTGGTTGAGCACCGACCCATGAGCCAAGCTTTCCCTGGTCTTGTTCCCTGTCAGGGCACATGCCCGGGTTTCGGGATCACCAGTAGGCAGCCAATTGAGGTTTCTCTTCCCATCGATGTTTCTCGCTTTCTCCCTTCTTCTCGTTCTAAAAATCAATGAAAACATTAAAAAAAGAAAAAGGAAGAGAGAGGAAGGGAAGGGAAATAGCAAAAGAAGTAAAAGACGCCGTCGGGAGTGACAGCCACCAGCCAGGTGTGGCTACGGAGCCCTTGGCATGTGGTCAAGTAGAACATGCTCCGAGTAGAACATAAACTCAGAATACAGAGAGAGAAAGGAAAAGGGGGAGACGTTTCCATGAACGTTTATATGGCGTGTAGAAATGGTGACACATGGGAGGTCCCGGGGTAAGTAAAAGGCAAAGTTAAAATTAATATTGCCTGTTTCTTTTGCTGTGGCTCCTAGAAAAAAAAAATTTAATTAAGTCTGTAGTTCCCCAGCTCTGCTCCAGGAAAAAACTGCCGGAGGAAATGCATGGATCCATCCGCAATCAATCAAGAAGGGGTGGGTGGTGGGGAGAGATCTTACACCTTCTTATTTTCACCAATAAGCAAGTGTTGGGTGTCGTCCAGATGTGGGGAGCCCTGGGCAGGGAGCAGAGGGCCCCCCCTACCCACCCCCCAATCCCCGCCCCGGCTTCGCAGCTGAAGCAAACGCAAGAGGAAGGTGTCCTGGAAGCCCAGCCAGGAGTCCCTTTGAGAACCTGCGGGGAGCAAGTGGCCCCCGAGAGGAAGAGGCGGAGAAGAGAAGCAGGGACCTTGGCTGCGGAAGTTCCTTGCTCCAGGGCCACGTGGTGACTCCGTGGGATTGTGGACCCCAGATGACGGAGGCGAGGATGAAGGCTCGGGGACTGAATTAACTTGCCCCACGGCAAGGAAGGGGTTATCTCCCATTCCAACCCAGGGACATCTGGTTTTATAGCCAGCGCTGCTCAGCACCCCAGGAAACTGTCAGGAACCCCCTGGCTACGGGGGACCCCGGAATCCCGGCATTATCCTGAGAGAGATGGAAACTGGTCCCCAGGGACAAGGAGGAATCAATGCACAATTTAGAAACAACCGTTTTTCCTGTTCTGTGCTGTGTCTTAACACCTCTGCTCATGAGTCTCCAAACTCAATATGCACCCTAGACTACTCCAGCAAGACAGGACTGCCCTGGGACCCATGCTTTTCTGTTTTGTTTTTTAAAATATATTTTATTGATGTTTTTACAGAGAGGAAGGGAGAGAGATAGAGAGTTAAGAAACATCGATGAGAGAGAAAAACATGGATCCGTTTGCCTCCTGCACACTCCCCACTGGGGATGTGCCCGCAACCAAGGCACATGCCCCTGACCGGAATCGAACCCGGGACCCTTGAGTCCGCAGGCCGACGCTCTATCCACTGAGCCAAACCAATTAGGGCTTATTATTTTTTTTTACAGAGAGGAAGGGAGAGGGATAGAGAGTTAGAAACATCGATGAGAGAGACACATCGATCAGCACACCCCCTACCAGCTCGCATTAGTGGTGCTTCAAGGGAGAGGGTGGAGGAGAAAGGGTTGAAGTTGGGCTGAGAAAACAGTAGTCGCAGGAGATGAGAGAACAGTGAGGTGGCTGATGAGAAAGTGCTGACGTTCACAGTATCAGAAAGGAGAGCCTTTCAGGGGAAGCACAGAGATGGGAGACAAGGGACCACGTGACACACACACACACACACACACCCCACCACTTCCCCCTGAAATTGCGAGAGAGGACGGGATGCCAGAGGGAAGCTGCTGGGTGGCAAAGTACAAATGGGATGAGGGCTTGACCCTGGCTGATGGCTCGGCTACCGTCATTTACAACCTCTTTCTTTGCCGTTTTCCGCAGCAGAGGCTGGAAGGCTAACGTAATTTGCCAGCCTCCCTTGCAGCTAGGAGTAGGCAGCGGATGTATTCTGAGGCATAGCCAGAAGTTCCTGGGAGAAGCAGAAGTCCCAATAAAAAGGCAAAACCTTGCCAGGAGAAAAATCCTCCACTCCTTTACTCTTCCTTCTCCTTCTTGCCTGGAACCAAGATACGTTTCAGAGGGGCAGCAGACATATTGTAAACACGAGGGAACCAAAATGAGCATGAAGGACTGTCGCCAACGTTGACATAACAAAGTTTGGATTGTTGAATGGCATCTCTGAGCTATCACACAAGCCCTGGGCTTCTTGTGAGAGATTAAAGAAAACAAAACACAAAACATCTGTCTGTTTAAGCATTCCTAACAGATCCAAGAACTTTAACTATTTTGTTGACTACCATTATCCAGTGCAGAACTGTGCCTAGTAATCTTAAATACTTTTTTAAAAATATGCATATATTTTTTTTATTTCAGAGAGGAAGGGAGAGAGAGAGATAGAAATATCAATGAGAGAGAATCATTGATTGGCCTGCCTCTTGCACGCCCCCTACTGGGGATTGAGCCCACAACCCAGGCATCATGTGCTCTTGGCTGGAATTGAACCTGGGACCCTTCAGTCCGCCGGCGGACACTCTATCCATTGAGCCAAACCAGCCAGGGATATTTTTGAAATGAATGAATGACTTTCACATTCATTCAAAGCCTAGCTTTACTCTTTTTCTTTTTTAAAAACATATATTTTATTGATTTCAGAGAGGAAGGCAGAGGGAAGGAGAGGGAGAAACATCTGTGCTGAGAGGATCATCCACCTGCTGCCTCCTGCACGCCCCTCCCTGGGGATTGAGCGGGTGCCTGACTGGGAATCGAGCTGTGACCTCCGGGTTCATAGGTGGACGGTCAATCACGGATCCATGCTGGCCGGACTTCACTTTCTGCAACTACTTCTAAGAGACGCTGTTGGATCCTTACGCAAACCCATTCACTTTACAGAGACCAAATGGATCAGGTTTCTTATCTCACAGCCCAGCAATTCTAATCAAAACAGGAGTAAACAGGATGTGGTTGGGAGTGGCTACTGCAGGGTGAGCTGAGGATGGGCCTTGGGGAAAGGTGCCACTGGTGGTCCGTGAGGTCCGAAAGGTTGGCGACGGCTGCTCTAAAGGACTTGATAGCTGGTCCCACTGGTCCCACTGATGCCCCCTCCATCCATTCTCTACATGGCGCCCAGAGGGGGCATTTACAGACAAATCAAGTCACACCTTTCTGCTCCTCAAAGCCCCCTTCCCCATGGCTTCTCACTGCCCTTTGAATAAAACACAACCGCTGACTCCGGGGGTCACACCCCACGTCTTCCTCTCATCTCCCCTCTAACCTCAGCTCTCCACAATTCAGCCGCGTTAGCCTTTTACTGACCCTCCAACAAGCCAAGGCCACTCCCGGCTCAGCCCCTTGAAACACCCTGTTCCCTCTGCCTGCAAGGCTCGCCTTCCGAAGTCCACCGGGCTAGCTCCCTCGCTTCCTCCAGGGCACTCTCTGCTCGAGTCACCTCCTCCGAGAGGCCCACCCTGAACACTCCGGTGAGTATATCCCAGCTCAGTTATGCTCTAGCTTACCATGACTTTCTAAAATAATCCTGCTGATTTTTCTGCTTGCATATTTATAGTTCATTTCCTACTTCTAGATTCTAAACTCCCAGAGGGCAGGAACTGTGGTCTGTCCACTGCCTGGTGTAGAGTAGGGGCTAAGAAAGCAAATGCATGCTGAGTGACTAAATAAAACAGGGACAGGGAAAGAGTTGCTGTGCTCAGCTTGGACTGTACTTTGGGGCCAGAACTTAACATTATCCCCATTTTGGGGGGAATCTGATGTTAAAATAAATAAATTAAAAATAATAATAACACAAGTATTCATTCCATTGAGTTTAGTTCTGATGATGATGATGATGATGATGATGATAGCAGCAAACACCCACAGCATGCCAGGCTCTGTTTTGCAAGAATTAACTAACAATAATAACAAAATAACATGTTAACTAATAATAATACCTACAGTAGTTCTTATAACAACCTTACGAGGTAGGCCCTCCTGTTATCCCCATTTTACAGGGGAGGCAACTGAGGCTCAGAGAGGTTGAGTGACTTGCCCAAGGACACACAGCCAAGAAAAGACAAATCCAGGATTTGAACTGGATCCCTAAAACCATCCCAAGGACCCTATTCCTGGGAGTTCACCCCACTCTCAGTGACCTCGGCCCTCCAAGCTGACCCACCCCGCACTGACCTCTAACGCCAATAAATCACCCCTCACCCTCACCATCTCCGAGCACCCGCAGGGCGCCCGGGCCCCACCCGCCCCCTCCCGCTCGAGTCTGCGCTGACCCTGCCTTGAGGTGCGTGAGCGCTTCCTCCACGCGGGGCTGGTTGTAGCGCACCATGTAGCTGTGCATGTCGGGGTAGTTGCTGCGGATGTTCTTCTCCGTGGACCCGTTGGGCACCGTCCCAAACTTCAGGGGCGGGTACTGCTCCTGGGGCCGCTGGAACTAGGGCAGAATGGAGAGTTACTAGGGCGCCCCCTTGGGGCCATCACGGTGAGGATGTACTCCATCCAGATGTCCATCCCAGCAAAAGTGTTCCTCAAACTTGCTCACAGTAGCCTATAGTAGGAAACACTACTGCCCTCCCACAGATAGCTATACACTTGCAGGTGTGTACCTATACCTATACCTGTACCTGTACCTATACACCTATACTATACCTATACACCTATACTATACCTATACACCTATACTATACCTACACACCTATACTATACCTATACTATACCTATACACCTATACTATACCTATAGCTATACTATACCTACACACCTATACTATACCTATACTATACCTATACACCTATACTATACCTATACCTATACCTATACACCTATACTATACCTATACCTATACCTATACACCTATACTATACCTATACACCTATACAATACCTATACCTATACACCTATACTATACCTATACTATACCTATACCTATACACCTATACTATACCTATACACCTATACTATACCTATACCTATACACCTATACTATACCTATACTATACCTATACCTATACACCTATACTATACCTATACACCTATACAATACCTACACACCTATACTATACCTATACACCTATACTATACCTACACACCTATACTATACCTATACACCTATACTATACCTACACACCTGTACTATACCTATACTATACCTATACCTACACACCTATACTATACCTATACTATACCTATACCTACACACCTATACTATACCTACACACCTATACTATACCTGTATACCTATACTATACCTATACCTATCCTATATAATAAAAGTCTAATATGCAAATTGACTGAACAGCAGAACAACTGGTCACTCTGATGCTCACTGACCAGCAGGGGGCAGACACTCAACACAGGAGCTGCCCCCAGCACACAGGGGTGCCAGCAGGAGCCCCCCAATTGCCCTGCTGGTTGCCCCGCAAATGGAGGCATCTGGCAGTGGCAGCAAGGGTTGGGGCCAGCAAGCAGGCAAAGCCAGGCCAGCAAGGTGGATATCAGCAGGGGCCCCCTGACTGCCCCGCTGGTCGCCCCCCAGATGGGCCCTGATCACTGGCCAGGCCAAGGGACCCTACCTGTGCATGAATTTCGTGCACCAGGCCCCCCCCCCTCTCTCTCTATATATATAAAAGCCTAAGTGACTGGATTGCCAGAACAACCTGAATGACCAGTTGCTATGACACACACTGACCACTGGAGGCAGATGCTCAAGGCAGGAGCTGCCCCCTGGTGGCCAGGGTGCTTCCACAGCCAGCCTCCTGCAGCTGACCAACCTCCCCTGCGCCCTCCCCATGACTGGCCAACCTCCCACGTTCCCTACCCCCTTCCCTACCCCCCGCCCCTGGCTGGCAGGCCCCAACCCGGTCCTGATAGGCCCGATCGCTGCCCAGGTCTAGGGACCCCACCCTTGCACAAACTACATGTACACGAATTACATACGCACATAATCGGCAATATTAAAACACTTAACACCCAGCATGGCCTGGTCAATGGTCCCGTCAAAAAAGACACTGGCCACAGAGTTTCCCAGAGGCTCCTGACAGGCGGGGCATTAACCCTTAACTTGCTGGGTCCCTGGGAGGTCCCAGGGGCAGGGGCTGGCACGGGGAGGAGGGGAGCCGGGGTCGCTGCTATTTACCAATCTGCCCAGGAATAGTTCGCTGTTTTAGCAGCAGACACAGCCAGACAGGTGTGTGCTGGCTCGGCATCGCGTGCGTACGGGACCAGATAAACGTTTCGTAAAGCTCTACCCATCCTCATTCCGCAAGACGCAGCCAAACGTACTTTCTATTCTATTCCGTTGCACTCAACAAACGGCTGGTGGCCATCCGCTGAACCGATCGCTCAGCCTCCTGAGGGGTCCTGACGCCCCGTGGACAGTGACCTCCCCCCCCAGGCGGCAAGTAGAGAAACCGAGTCAGCATTTGGAGCCGCTTGGTTTTGCATAAGCCTCCATTTAAAATTTTACTTTCCTAGTAGCTCATTTCGATTGCATTTCCTAACAGCGTTGGTCCCCACTGGACCAGAAATTTCGAAGCTTAGTTCTCCATCACAGTTTGCGGGGAACGGTGGTCTGGACTAGCCCCCTGGGCACTGCTGCCCCTGGGAGTCCTATATAATAAAAGGGTAATATGCAAATTGACCCTAACAGCAGAATGACTGGGAATGACTGGTCACTATGACACACACTGACCACCAGGGGGCAGATGCTCAATGCAGGAGCTGCCCCCTGGTGGTCAGTGCACTCCCACAGGGGGAGCTTTGCTCAGCCACAAGCCAGGTTGATGGCTGCCAGCACAGCGGTGGTGGCAGGAGCCTCTCCCGCCTCCTCAGCAGCGCTAAGCATGTCTAATTGCAGCTTAGGTCTGCTCCCTGCTGGCAAGTGGACATCCCCCAAGGGCTCCCGGGCTGCCAGAGGGATGTCTGACTGCCAGCTTAGGCCTGATCCCCCCAGGAAGCCGGCCTAAGCCAGCAGGCGGACATCCCCCGAGGGGTCCCAGACTGCAAGAGGGCACAGGCTGGGCTGAGGGACCTCCCCCCACCCTACCCCCGCTTGGAGTGCACAAATTTTTGTGCACTGGGCTTCTAAGTATTTAAATAGTTTGCTGTGGGCTCCAGGACGCTACCATTTTGGAACTCTTTCTGGAAGGAGATCCCCCCCACCCCACCCCACCCCCAGGAATCCTCCTCTGCCCATCCACGGGACAAGTTCCGTGACCTCCAACCCCAGCCAACTCCCCCTCCCCGAACACACACACACCTTTCGGTCGCTGAGCCCAGACACCGTGTCCACGTACTCCTCCTGGATCATGAAGGCGGCCAGGTTGGCTGTGTAGCTGGCGAGGAAGATGACGGCGAAGAAGGCCCACACCAGCACCATGATTTTGCTGGTAGTACCGCGGGGGTTCTCCACAGGCACCGAGTTATTGAACACCAGGGCCCAGAGCAGCCAGATGGATTTTCCGATGGTGAAGGTGGAGCCACCGGGGCCTGTAGGGGGATCAGGAGGAGGAAGGGGGGACATGGACCCCCAAATGCCTGGGGCTCAAGGAGGGAGCAGAAAGAACTACAATTCCCAGTGGCCCCTGAGGCCTCTGCCACCTCAAGGGGGGGGGCCATCGCTCGACCCCAAGGCCCGCTGGGAAATGTAGTTCTCGCTGTGGTCCAGGCGCTCCGAGGTAGGGCGACGGAGGGGGAAGGGGACTCACGCTTGCCGGTGGCCAGGCTGCGGTTGTAACCGACGGGACTGAGGTACTCGAAGATGAAAACAGTGACGGCGACCACGGTGAGGCACATGACAAACATCATCACCCAGACGGCGGGGCTGTAGGGCTCTGGGGGCAAGGGAGAGGGGGGAGGGCGTGTGATCATGGGGGACCCCAGGCGTGGGACCAAGGGGCAGCCCAGAGCTGAGCCCGTCCTACCCTGTCCCCCTCCCAAGCTTCCACGCAGGCCCCTGAGAGCCGGTCTCTCTCAAAGACAGCCATCCCAACCATCCCCGCGGTGCCAAGCCCCAAACAGGAACCGGCTTCCAAGAGGGTTCCTGAGTCCCATCTCCATCTCCCCTGGACACCCTCCCCTCTCCCCCAGGCCGTTCATGCTCCACACCCCGGCACCGACTCCCAGGTTCCCCATCCTGGGAGTCCCACCATCCATTCGGCCACAAACCAACCTCCCATTTCCCTCCTCTCTCTCTCTCTTTCTCTTCCTCGCCAGCCCCAGCCTGTTAGTCTCCAGCCCCATCCTCCTGGCCCCACTCCTGTGGATCAGGCCGTGCCCCGTCTCCTGGGCCATCTCCCCCGTCTCTGCCTTCAAGCCTGTGCCCCCTTTTCATGGCCCTGGAGGCTCCTTCCGACACTGAGAGGTGACCTGACCTCTGCCCAGCTCACCATCCTCCGTGGCTCCCTAGCACCCCACGGCAAAGCCCCACTCTCAGCCTTGCCTCTGCCCTCCCGTCCAGCCGGATCACTCAGGAACCCACTGCTTTGCCCACCCGGGCCTCACGGTTAGCCACACCCTCCCTGCCTGGGTCTCCACAGCTCCCCTCCCATTCGGATGTGGCCATCAGACGGACTCGAGTCCCGGTGCACCCCTCCTCACACACGGCCCCTGGGAGTTCCCTGACAAGAAGCCCTTCCCCTGAGATTAGCACTGGCTGCTCTGATCTCCCCGGGGCCAAGAGCAAGCGGCCAGAACTGCCCCTGTCACTGCAGAGCCGCCACCCTGGACGGACCCTGCAGCATCCGGGGACAGGCCTGTCAGCTCCACTGGTGGGGCAGCATGGAGGGTCATGCACCCGACCCTGTCACTCCCCTGCCGAGAGCGGGGCCCACGTGGTGCCTCTCCAGACGCCCTGCAGACCTCGGTGCCAAGAGGAAGCCACGAGAGACGCCGCTGGGGAACATATCAAGAACGAAACACAGAGGAAGCCGTCCCTTCTCCCAGCACCACCTCCCCCGCCAGGAGCTTTGCTCCGACGCAGGCAGCAAGCGGGAAATGACGAGACCTTTCCTTCTGTCTCCCCAGGCTGAGTCAATGAGCTCTCTCTCCTGTTCCCATCCGGCTCAAAGCCCAGCTCACCGGGGTGTCAGCTTCGTATCACATCTCACACCCGTCTCCTCGTCTCACCCTCGCTGCC
>PVJC01028768.1:0-22222 GCA_004026665.1 Murina feae | reverse complement strand
TCATTGTTGTTTTGATTTGCATCTCTCGGATGATTAGTGACTTTGAGCATGTTTTCATATGTCTCTTGGCTTTCTGAATATCCTCTTTTGAAAAGTGTCTATTTAGGTCCTTTGCTCATTTTTTGATTGGATTGTTTGTCTTCTTTTTGTTAACTTGTATGAGTTCCCTATAAATGTTGGAGATTAAACCTTTATCAGTGATAACATTGGCAAATATGTTCTTCCATGTAGTGGGTTTTCTTGTTGTTTTGCTGATGGTTTCTTTTGCTGTGCAGAAGCTTTTTATTTTGATAAAGTCCCATTTGTTTATTTTCTCTTTAGTTTCCAATGCCCTAGGGGCTGTGTCGGTGAAGAAACCGCTTTGGCATATGTCTGAGATCAGAATTAATATTCTTAAAAGCAATTAGAACCTTACCCGGCACTTTTTAATTTTTTCTGGCAACATTGTTATAGATGAAGTTTACAAGACTTCCAAAACACAACTATCAGAAGGTAGGAAGTTTCCCACATAACAGAAGAATAGGGTTACTGATTATGGTATACAGTCAAATCATTACCAATCAGAGAGAGGGTTCAGAGGCCCAGAGGTGTGTTTCAGACTTTCAAAAGGAAGAAACATTAAAAAAAGAAATATTATTGATATGTGCATCTCAGATGTGTACAGATGACTGTAATACTAATACCTCTATTTTAAATAAATAACAGGAGTAACTCATGTTCTCTAAACTGTCTCTAAACTATATAAATTTTGTAAAACTTCCACATTAAATATGGCTAATGTACATTACTTATGTTTGGTATAAATAAATGCCTAAAGAATAACTTTTTCCTATTAAGGTGATTGGTCTGAGCAATGCATGATTACTGGGGATTATAAGTCATATTTTATTTAAAAATGATTTTTTAAATTGCTGTTTTCTTTTTTAAATGTTTTTATTGATTTCAGAGAAAAGAAGGGAGACATAGAAACATCAATGATGAGAGAGAATCATTGATTAGCTCGATTGACCAAAATTAAACATTTCAAATACATGTAGTAATCACTGAGAAACAAATGAGCAAGTGCTAAAGCATTTACTATGTTAATAGTGATATTTCATTCCTGTTAAAAAATTGACAGTTTTATCAAAATGTTGATTTCAGTTCATTATTCAGTTTCAACAATTTACTTAAATAGATGAAGTGGCATTTAAAAATACATATAACTAGCTGTGGCCAGTGTGACTCCATTGATTGGAGCATCATCCCATACATTGAAAGGTCGTGTGCTTGATTCTGGGTCAGAGCACATACCCAGGTTGCAGGTTTGATCCCCAGTTAGGGTGTATGCGGGAGACAACCAGTCGATGTTTCACTCTCACATGGATGTTTCTCTCTCTCTCTCTCTCTCTCTCTCTCTCTCTCTCTCTCTCTCTCTATCTCTCTCTCTCTCTCTCTCTCATCAATAAAAACATATCCTCATGTGAGGATTACATTTTTTTAGGTAAAAAAAAATAACACCTAACTAATGTTTATAAAAGGAACAATATTTTGATAGAACCTTCAATGGAAATATCACATTGTAACTTCCTAGGTTTGAATAAGGGAGGATATAGATGCCAAATCCTGGTTTTGTGGTTCAATTTTATACAAGGCTGGTCTTCCACCACCAACAAATGCGATGTAAAAGTCATCTGTGATATTATTCCAGTGTATAGAGTTTATCAGAAATGTGTAGAAAAGTACTCCCAATTTCCCAGTTTGTACCTCTTCTTCTTTACTCCAAAGGTTTCATCTAGAGTGGACTGGTCTTACAGCAGCAGCTTTTCAAGGCATCGACAACATCATGAAACTGGTAACCATGAAATGCTATTTCAGGCTGGATTTCATTTCAAACTCCCGCACGGCAAAGATCCATTACGTGAATTCAAAGATACCATTTACCTTACCCAGGTAAGGCATTCTCATCTGGAGCTCAAAAGGCTCCTGAAGTTAACATAAGAGATCATGTAAGTTTTGTAAACCTATGTGGTGAAACTGTTTTTCATTTTACTTATTAAGAAATTGATCTTTTTCAAAATTGATGTACAATGCCATGTAAGACTTGAAATAGTTAACTTTTGACATTTGTCTCTCTTACAAGAATAGTTCAGAAAGTTCTACAAAAATGTATGCATTAAAATGTTTCCCAGCTCAGGATTACTATAATGTTCCAGTAATTAAGACAGTAGCATTTCCCAAGGATAAAATGGAACAATGGGGACATAATAGAGTCAAGAAACAGACTCATGTATAACATAGTCTCCTGACTTATGGACACGATACCACTGCAATCTTGTGGGAAGGGATAGTCTTATCGGTGAACAGTGCTATAGATGTTGGGTATCTTTAGGTGAAAATAAATGAACTGTGGTACTATAGGCAAAAAGTAATTTCATCAGTGATTAAAGATTCCATTGTGAAAGGCAGTACAATAAGGCTTCTAGGAGAAAACATAAGAGAATACTTCCTTATATTGGCATAGGGAAAGATTTCTTAAACAGGACATAACAACTATAACTGTGAAAGAAAGTAATGATACATTGGACTTCATTAACGTGGACATTTGTATATCAATAGCACCATTAAGACAGAGAAAAGGTTAGTCACAGATTGGGGAACAGTATTTGTAATACATATACCTGATAAATGATTTGTATTTTATACAATAAAGACTTGTATAAAGCAATAAGAAAAAGACTGATAACCTATTAAAAAATGGACAAAAGCTTCAAATAGGCACTTCACCAAAGAAGATATCCAAATAGTCAGAAAATATAGGTAAGTCTGCTCAATTCCATTCTTAATCAAGGAAATGCAAATTAAAGCCATACCAGGATACCTCTACTCAGAGTGTAGTTTTAGCACAATGGCTAAAATTAAAAAGATTGACACTACCATCTGTTGATGAGGAGGAAGGACAGCTGAAACTTGTAGACATTGTTAGTAGGAATGGAAATTTGTTTAACCACTTTAGGAAATAGGGCAATTTCTACCCAAGCTAAATTGCTTACTCTTTGAGTCAGCATTTCTATTTCTAGGTATGTACCCTAGAAAAATGAGTGCATATGTCTGTCAACAGACATCTAAAACAAGTGTTCATAGCAACTTTATTCATAATACTCCCAAACTGGAAACAACCTAAATATTCTTTAACAGAAGAATTTATAAGCAAATGGTGGTATATTTATACTACAGCGAATACTCCACAGCAATAAAAAAACAATGAACCAATATTAGCATCAACTTGGATAAATCTCACAGGCATTATATTGCACAAAAGAAACATTGAAGTTTCAATATACACAAAATGAATCCAGATGATAGAGAGCAGATTAGTGGTACCCACTCTTGTGGAAGGGGATGGTGAACTACGAATAGGAAAGGGTACAAGGAAACGTCATGAGTACTAAAACTGTTATATCTTGATCTGGGTGCCGGTTACATATTGTAAACATATGTTAAAAGTCACTGAATTGTTACATTTATGATCTCTGTATGTTACATTTTGCACCTTCCTGGACTTTTTCTAAAACAGCTCTATTGAAATATAATTGACAAACCATAAAACTCACTCATGTTAAGTGTACAATGAAGTGGTTTTTACTATATTTATCAAGTCTTGTAACTGTCCCAGGTTCCAATTTTAGAATATTTCTTATATCTCAAAAGGATCCCTTGTGCCTATTTGCACTCACTCTTCTTTTTCCCCTTCAGCCCTAGGCAAACATTAATCTGCTTTCTGTCTCTACAGATTTTACTTTTTTCAACGTTCCATGTAACTGGAATTGTGTAATATGTGATCTTTTTGCATTTGGCTTTTTTACTGACCATAATGTTTTTGAAGTTCTTTCATGATACAGTATACATATCTATACCTCATTCCTCCTCGCTAAATGGTATTCTCTTGAATGAATATGCCATCTTTTATTCACCTACTCATCAGTTGAGGGACATTTGCTAACTTTTAACTCTTATGATAATCCTGCTATGAATACTTATATACAGATTTTTATGCATGTATTTTAATTTCTCTAAGGTAGAAGAAATATATGAGTGAAATTTCTGAGCTATTGAACTGAATTTTGGAAAATAATTTCATTTGAATGTTTCCATTTTACTTTTTTTATTTGCTGAAATTTCATGAAACTGTGAACTATGTGAAACTATATTAAAGCCACTGCTTGTTATTTGTTGTTTTGCCATTTCAAGTTCTGAGAAAAAGGTAAGAACCTAATCCCAGTCATGTGAGTTGATCTGAACTAGATCACAAGTTTTTTTATCAAATACTATCACATTTACATTTTTGCATCTTAGCGCCTAAAAGTGTAACAATTTCTATCTAAACTCATGCTCACCCTCATTAGTTTTTTCCCGTAGGAAAATGCAAAGCCTCAGATAGAAGCTGAAAACTGTAAGCCAAATTTTTATAATTAGTTAAAATTAGGCACCCCCCCCCCCCAAAAAAAAACAAAAAACTGGTTAAGAGAATTTCAAAGTTTCGGTAATGATCTTATCAGTTAGGGAAGTTTTGCCATTGTGATGGATAATTTATGAAATTACCTCACAGAACTCAAGTGTAAAGATAAGGTTGACATCTGACCCTTTGAAATTGTTACATTTCATTTTTATTTGCTTTTTGTAACCAATATTTTATAAAAGTCTCTCAATTTTAATATATGAAACAAGATTATCCGTGTGTGTGTGTGTGTGTGTGTGTGTGTGTGTGTGTGTGTGTGTGAGAGAGAGAGAGAGAGAGAGAGAGAGAGAGAGAGAAACCTTTTCAGCTGTTGTTTTTCATGCTGGCTTTCCTCCTCCCAGCTGTTCATGTTATGACTGATATTTTATTCTGTTCCCTCAAAACCATATCCAGAGAACTGACAGAATTCTTCCTGAACTCGTTAGCACTTGAGGTAGTTAGGAAGTGGGTGGGCAAGTGTACTTTTTTGTTGCTGGTTTTCGTTGGTGATGGTTTTGTCTGGCAATTGAGTACTAAGGTTCCATCAGGCTTTGGCTCACAGCTGGATCTGTCTTTGTTGGTTCCACCTGGGGACTTTCTGCTGTATTAGATGGGATGTAAGATGAAAAAAAAATGCAAATTAGGATTTTTTGTTTTTCACTGCTGGATTTTCTTGACTGAAAGACAAACAGAGAAGGTTGGGGTAAAAAGTGTTTTCCCCTCTTACTACCTTGATTTTAGAACAGTCATCTTTAACCATGTAAAACCTCCTGTGGTCCATTTTCTTTGTTCCCACTGCCCCCATTGTCCTTTTTCTCACAGATTGCCATACTGTTCTGAGGAATAGGGTACTGGCCTGTGTACCACTTTTTCAAAACATTCTATTAAGCATTATTTTTCATAACTTTATTTTATTTTAAAAATATTTTTTATTGATTCCAGAGAGGAAGGGAGAGGGAGATAGAGATAGAAACATCAGTGATGAGAGAGAATCATTGACCGGCTGCCTCCTGCATGCCCTGCACTGGGGATCGAGCCCAAAACTGAGGCATATGCCCTGACCAGGAATCGAACCTGGTACCCTTCAGTCCACAGATCAATGCTCTATCCACTGAACCAAACATTAGCTGAGGAAGCTGCGCAGTAAGTTTCTTCACATTTAGATGTTTCTCTATCTTCTCTTTATCTTATAAACTCCACAGGTATGCTGGGAGGCTCTTACCTCTTTAATTCTTCTAATATTCCAAATGAATCTTTCCTTTCATTCTTCTACCACATGCTGTTGTATTGTATTCTGCATAGCCTACATACCCAGGCACACCCTCGTCAGCTGTGTCACTCATACCTCACTGCTTAGCTGAGGACTGGTTAGCTACACCGACACATCTGAACTAACAGTTAGGTGACTTACTCTGCAGCTTGGCCTCTTACTAGGTTCTGAGAGAGGAAGCTGGGCTAGTGACAGTCTTTACCAAGTCTTTATTCTTTTACATACTTATTGAGTGTGTAATGAGGGCTAGATGCTTGGGGGTGTCCTTGAGAGAGTCATATTCTTTAGGGGTCCATTTGATCTCCCCATGTTGCAAGTAACTTGATCACAAGAAGAACAAAAGGCAGGCTGTGCCTCAGTGGGCCCAGATGTTGATGACAGTTGCTACCATAGAATAGTTATTTGTTTGGTAAACATCACTGAGTCATGATGGAAGAGAAAGTGAGAATACTAGCATAGTCTATTACATACTAGTGTATTATATGTATATGCATCATGTAATTTAGCAGTCAGGCAGATGAGCAGCATTCTTTGAGTTTCTACTAAATGACTGACCCTAGGCGATGAGGTGCTTTGTATATGCCTTCCCATGTAATTCTAACATCTGCAGACATCTGTGTTACTATTTCCATTTATTATGTGAGAAAACAGAGGCTCAGAAAGACTAAGTATTTTGTCTAAATTCTCAGGGCAATATATGGAGCAGGTTTCTACTTTTAAAATTATATCCCATCACAATTGTGATAAGAGGAATTCTATAACTACTGAGGTATTTGGTTGAATTAAAACATCTATTTTCAGCAGATAAGTAGAATACACATCAGAAATTTGATACATTAAAAAAGGCCTTATTGGAATAATAGAGAAAATCAACAAAACGAAAAGTTATTTCTTTGAAAAGATGAGCAAAATAAAAAACCTTTAGCCAAACTGCCCAAGGGAAAAAAAAGAAGACTCAGATTGCTAAAGCAGGAATGAAAAAGGAAGCATTATTACTGACCTTACAGAACTAAAAAGGGCGATAAAGGAATACTATAAACAACTGTATGACAATAAGTCATATCACTTAGATGAAATGGACAAATTCCTAGACACAAGCTATGAAATCTAACTCAGGAAGAAATAGAAAATCTGAAAAAATCTATAACTAAAGAGATTGAGTCAGTAATAAAAATAAAAATGTCCTTTTACAAAGACATTAATGAATTCTAAAAAACATAAGAATTAACACCAATCCTTCACAAACGCTTCCAAAAAATAGAAGAGGGGAAACCACCTCCTAACTTATTTTTAAGCCATTATTACCTTGGTATCAAAACTAGTTAAAGACGTATTAAGAAAAGAAAACTATAGATAAATATTCCTTATAAATATAGACAGGAAAAATCTTCAACAAAATACTAGCAATACAAATCTAGCAGCACATAAAAAAAATTATGTACCATAATCAACTGCAGTTCATCCCAGGAATGCAACAATGGCTCATCATATGAAAGTCAAACACCTGTTAATAGAATAAAGGAAAAAAATAACCATGTAATCATCTCAATAGATGAAGAAAAATCATTTAAAAATCCAGTACAATAATGAAAAAGACATCTCAGTTAAAAATGGGTCAGAGATTTGAATAGGTATTGCTCCAAAGAAAATGACCAGTAAGCACATGAAATGATGCTCAATATCATTAGTCACTAAGGAAATGCAAATCAAAACCACAGTGAGATACATAGATAGTGAGTATCTAGAATTAAAAAAAAGAAAGTAAAAGTACTAGTATATATGGAGATTTATTATAGTTATTGACTCACATGGTTACGGAGGCTAAGAAGTGCTAAAATCTGCCATGTGCAAGATGGAAAACCAGGAAAGCCAGTGATGTAATTCAGTTTGAGTCTGAAGGCCTGAGATCTGAGAGGCCATTGGTGCAAGTCCTGGAATTTAAAGGCCTGAGAACCAGGAGCTCCAATGTCCGAGGGCAGGAGAAGTTGGATGCTCCAATTCAACAAGAGAGAGAGAATTTGCCTTTCTCTGCCTATTCAGGCCCTCAACTGATTGGATGATGTCCACTGACATTGGTGAGGATGGATCTTCCTTACTCAATCCACCAAATCACCAGGAACATCCTCACAGTCACACCCAGAAATAATGTTTTACCAGCTATTTGGGCATTCTTTAATTCAGTTAAGTTTACACTAAAAGTTAACCATCATGGTAAGGATGTGGAGAAATTGGAACCTATACATATGTTGCTGATGGGAATGTAAAATAGTACAAGTGCTGTGGAAAGTTTTTCAAAGAGTGAAATATTGAAATATCATAGGGCCAAGAAATTTTACTTTTAGGTATATATCCAAGAAAATAGAAAACATGTGTTGACATAAAAGTTTGTACATAAATGTTCATAGCATCTAATCTAATAAAAGAGTAATATGCAAATTAACCATCACTCTAAGACACCTAAGCCATGCCCACCAGCTAAGCCATGCCCACCAGCCAATCAGAATGGCCTAATGCAAATTAACCTAGCCAAGATGGCAGCTGGCAGCCACGAGCTAGAGCAAACAGGAGGCTTCCATTGCCCCTAGGATGGAGTTGAAACTGCCTGCCTAGGCCGGCCGGGCCTCTGCTCAAGGCAACAATGTTTCAATTATAGAAGATAAATAAACCCCAGAAACCTGATTCCAGCCAGGCTTGCTGAGATGTTAGGTCAATGGGAGCTGTGTGCAGCCTGAAAACGGCCCTCAGCCCCTCACACAGGCTGGCCAGGCACCCCAGTAAGGACAAGAACCCTGAAGGGACTGTGGGCAGCCTGAAAATGGCCCCCAGCCCCTCACCCAGGCTTGCCACACTCCCATGGGGTGAGGGTTCCCACTGGGGGGCTTGGCCAGCCTGCAAACAGCCATCAGCTCCTCACTTAGGCTGGCCCGGCATGCCAGCAGGTGGACATCCTCCGAGGGGTCCCAGATTGCGAGAGGGCACAGGCTGGGCTGAGGGACCCCCCCGAGTGCACAAATTTTTGTGCACCGGGCCCCTAGTTTTTCATAATAGCCAAAAAGCTAAAACAGTCCAAACATGTATCAACTGATGAATGGATAAGAAAAATGTGGTACATATCCATACAATGAAATGTTATTCAGCAATAAAAAGGAATAAAATACTAATATATACACCATGGTTGAACCTTGAAAACATGGTAAGTGAAGGAAGCCAGTCACAAAAGGCCACATATTGCATTATTCCACTTATATGAAATGTTCAGAATAGGCAAATCCATAGAAACAAAGTAGATTATTGTTTCCAGAAGCAAAGAAGAGGGAAGAAAGAGGAGTGACTGTTAGCCAGTACATTGTTTTTTTTTTGGGGTGGTGAAAATCTGCTGGAATTAGGTAATGCACAACCAGTAGCTATACTGGGGCCAAGATATGGAAACAAGTGTCCCTTGATAGATCATTGGATAAAGAAGATGTGGTAGATAAAAATAATGGAATACTACTCAGCCCTAAGAAAAGATGAAATACTTCTATTTGCGATAGCATGGATAGAGCTTGAGAATATCATGCTAAGCGAAATAAGTCAGACAGAAAAAGTCAAGAACCATATGATTTCACTCACATGTGGGATATAAAACTGAAAGCAACAAATGAACAAACAAGACAGACAGAAACTCATAGATGGACGCAGACAACAGTGGGGCAGGTAGTAAAGGGTAAAGAGGGTCAAATAAATGGTGATGGAGGGAGTTTTGACTTTGGGTGGTAAACACACATTGCAATGTACAGATGATGTATATTGTACACTTGAAACCTGTATAATTTTATTAACTAATGTCTATATTAAATAAATTTAATATAGAAAAAAAACCCAATAGCCCTGACCGGTTTGGCTCAGTGGATAGAGCATCGGCTTGTGGACTCAAGGGTCCCAGGTTTGATTCTGGTCAAGGGCATGTACCGTGGTTGCGGGAACATCCCCAGTAGGGGGTGTGCAGGGAGGCAGCTGATGGATGTTTCTAACTCCCTATCCCTCTCCCTTCCGCTCTGTAAAAATCAATAAAATATATTTAAACAAAAACAAAAAACCCCAATGAATTGAAAACTCAAAGGGTGAATTGTATTTTGTGAATTATATCTTAGTTTAGGACAATGGCTTCCTTGGAATATTCTTATTGTCAAGATAACTTTAAGTAATTATATAAAGGATATAAATCACATCTTTCAGGAGAACTTAGCTATGTGGCTACTCCTAGTTCCAGGGTTTGGAGGGTGATTCTGGAACATGCAGTTTACCTACAAATCTGTCACTCAGAAGGAAGGGGAGGATGGGTTTTTGTAGACAGCTGGTAACCTCCATCACAGAGCAGGGCTGTAATTGGAACCTTAGGTCTTGATGTCCTGGTCCAATTTCTTTTTACCATACCATCTGTTTCTCTAAGGAGACCGATTTCATAAGTGTAATCAGGCATGCTGCTGAATATAGGCATATTTTTGAAACTAAAATAAGATTTGTCTGCTCACATTGGGACTGAGCAACCTTGGAAATGACTAAGCATTTATCTTTAAATATGTAAAGATTGCCCTCTTTAGGAAAGTATGCATGAGTGTACAAATATAGGTACAATTTTAAAGGGAAAGAGTTAGTTCCAGAGAGAGTCCAGAGATCTAAGATTGTGCAACTTTGCTTAGAAGAATAGTGGGAAGTGGCCTTCTACATTTTTTTGAACAAACATGCCATTCATTAGTCCTGACAGGCACCCACTGGTTTGGGTAAACCCAGGTCCATGGTATTGGCACGGCACCATCTGTCTGTTGAGTGTACTGTGCCATGCAGAGACCGGAGGACTGAAGAGTCTTGATTTTTCCCCTTCACACTAAGTTATGGTTTGATAGGCTACCAGTTAGAGCTTGCAAGGGTTAGAAGCTCTGCTTGCATTAAAATTTTTTTAATTTAAATATTTTAAGGATTATTAATGTTTACCTATTAAATTACAAAAGATAAATTACAGCAAGGAACTTGGGAACAGAAATAAATAATTATTGCAGGGAGTTGTGAAAATGGAATAGTTTAGGGACTGAAAACTCAAATGTTTATAGGCAGGTAATTTTGAATGGATGAGAGTATGATTATTAGGAATCGTGGCAAAATAGAGTGTAGAGGCCCTGCCTTAAGACATTACACGACGACAACATCAACAACAAGAAACATGAACACCTGCATGTGGGCCGATTAAAACCCATGTGGGGCTAAGTTTAGCCTGGAGGCCCCCAGTTTATGGCAACCTCTTGACTGGATCATCATATAGGAATATGGAACAAAGACTTTGAAGTTTGTTATGTTATCAAAAGAGGCAACGCAGCAAGTGAAGAAATTAATTGGGACATAAAATGTTCTTTGCTTTTTTATTTAAAGAAAAAAAAAACTGGCCTAATATTTGGAGAATGATTCAAATTATGATATAACTTCATAACCATTTAAAGCACAGAAAGTGTCAGCAGCGCATGGAAATATATCTGTGAAAATGATATATTTGTGAAAATGATAACTCACAATGTTGAGTTAATTGTACAAAATCAGTGTTGTGGAGTGATTTTGTGAGAGCAGAATGCAAAATTATAAATGTAAATGAGTTATAATATATGTTAACAAAGATTGGGAAGAAACTGTGAAGTGATGTAAATAATTTGACTGTCATCAGATTTCTTTTTCCTAAAAAGAAGCTTAAATTCACCAGGAAGAAAAAGACAATGCAAGCCATCTCTATGAAGAACATCAGTAAAATATCCAATTGTCCTTTGGATTCCATCTAACTAAGCAGGAGTATGACTGTTTCAATAGGTTGTAGCTTTGTCCTATAAAAAAGGGGTCATTTTTACCTGAAAGAGATGACTTGATTACTTTATCTGTTAGACACTGATATTTTGTTCCTTTCCTCTTCACTCTACTTTATAAATATGGATCCAAGGAAAGTGATTCCATTCCCAGACTTCTTGAGTGCCATTTCCTTTCATGCCATTCATGAGGAGGCACTGAGCCAAGTCCCTGGGCCTAATGTCAGGATGTTCCAGGTTCTTTGGCTTCAGAAATGGCCCAGACTTCGCTTCAGGTCCTGGGGTTTCCAGAATGTGGCCGCCACCCAGAGGGGAGTGTCCGTGGTGGTTGCCACTCGATGCTTGAGCTTGGCCAGCAGCTCCCGACATGTCTGGGGGTGACCGGGACCCTGCTCCCCCTGTTGTTACTCATTGGTGTGGTGAGGGCCTCCTCACTTTTCCTCTTGTGCTCCCTTCTCACACAGCCCATAAAGCAGTGGCTGCTTTTGCAGGAATCTTGGGACGAAGACAGATTTCCTGTCTTTCTGGGCCTCAGGTGTAATTGTTACAGGGATAGGGACTGGATGTTGTGTCATAGGCCAATTATAGCTTGGTTGGTGGGGCATTATTTGCAAGCTCAGGGTGATTTAAAAGAGTTCAGATTCAGCAATTCTTTGAAACAGACATAAAGATTACTTTCTGTGCTGATGGGGGGCGTGGATTGATCATTGGTATTGCTCTCAGATTAGTCGCTACTGGAAGTTGCTCCACAACACTGATTTTGTACAATAACTCAACATATCTGTGCTTACTCAGGCGACTTAATTCCTTGTGCCCAACAATCCAGGCTGAGAGGTAGATCGGTTGAGACAAGATTGATGTTTTTGCAAGGATCTTGGCTGGATATCCTGAGCCTAATTGCAGATAGGTTGACTGTCATAAAGCACAGTTCTCTGGTCTGTTTTTCTATTGCATCCCCTCTGACTTAGTGTTGTTAGACTACTGCATTCAGGTGGTATTTTGTGGTCATCTTGAGATGGGCCCATTGCTGCTTTGTGAGTGAGATTCTCAGTTTCTTTAGAGCCTATTTGCCTGTGGCCCTCCCTGTGGTCCCGGTGGTCTGGTTCCTGGGTGAGAAGCACATTTCTTTATCTGCTCACAGCTAACAGCGTCTCTTGGAAGATTTTAATAACTGTCTACATGGTGTCCCTAAATCCATTCTGGCCCCTTGCAATCCGTTCTCCTTTCCGTAGCCAGAGTTGTCTTTTGGAAATACAAATCTGGTCCCATCCCCCTTTAGCTTAAAAGCTTCTGTGCCTTCCAGCGGCCTTGAGGCTGCACAGAAAAACCTTCCCAGGTCCCGCCTCTTCCCAGCTTCTCTCCTGGGGCTCCCTGTGTTCGTGCTCTGGGCACCTGAGCCTTCTCGCAGTTCTTCACTCGGGCCTTCTCCTCAACCACATGTCCTCTCTGCGGCAAGGTTCTGCCTCTTTCCGTTCCTCTTTCCTCTTCTTTGAGGCCAGTCCTTACCCCTCAGCTGCGCCCATTTTCCCTAGCATCCAAGCTCCTAATGTTGCATACCCCTCCTCCTTAGCACTCATTCCTGTTAAAATTCACCTTTATTGGTGCGACTCTTGGATTTAGGACCTGTTTCTGCATAAACCAATAAGCTCCACAAGGTTGGGCTGTGTCTTTTGGGCTGAGAGAGGGGCTTACCATTGCCAGCTTGTAACATATGCTGTAGGTGCTTATAAACGTTTATCGAATGGCCACGATTTCTTCTTGGTTTACCCTTCTGGAATTTTATGACTCTGCCTCATGGGAGTTGTTATTTCATCTACTAGTATGACTTCTTCCCTAGCCAGCCTACTTCTATCTAAAGGCTCCACCTTTGTCTAGTTTTCCCAGCTTTATAGGAAGGCATCTGGGCTTAGTCTTCCAGTGACCAGATATGCAAACCTTCTTTCTTCCTCTAAGGCCATCCTTTCCTCTGACTGAGGAATCTTTGCAGCCCTGACCATCTCTCCGGGTTCCCTTTGGTGACATCTCCTAATGAGCTCCCATGTATGAGCCTTTCTGAACTACAACTCCAAGCTAGGAGCATGTGACACCCATAGTCTCAGCAACAGCAGCAATAAAAGAGGTTGATTTTTCAATAATGACAGTAATTAAGGGTCCTGCATGAGTCTGTCATTGCCTATTAAACAACAACTAAACTTGCTTGTCTCGTTGCAGCCATTTACCACCTCTTGTGCCATTATGAAGGAATTGCATTCTTAAGAAATTTAAATTATCGCCCTCCCTGGTTTGGCTCAGTGGATAGAACATTGGCCTGTGGACTTGAGGGGCCCAGGTTCGATTCTGGTCAAGGGCATGTACCTTGCTTGCGGGCACATCCCCAGTAGCGGGTGTGCAGGAGGCAGCTGATGGATGTTGCTCACATCGATGTTTCTAACTCTCTGTCCCTCTCCCTTTCTCTCTGTAAAAAATCAATAAAATATATTTAAAAAAAAGAAATTTTATATTCTCAAAGGTCATGATATAAAAACAATTGCCTGACTAGGAAAAAAGGGGATAGGGATTGGTCAGGATCAGACTCAAAATAAAGGTATTTCTCCTACAGGATTGTTTCTAATAAAGCTTTAAAAAAACATCTCTGCAAATGTTAGTAAAGTCCATCACTGCAAAAACCTTAATGTTTCACTGCATGTAGCGTTTGCTCCGGAGTAAGTCTTTGTTTCCCGTCATTGCCTACACTACCATTAGCAGAGAACCTTTACACCGTCCTGCTTCTTTGATTATCCAGTTGTTATAATGAATCAAACATCAAGCCTCCCAAACCAATCACCTTTTACATACAATAGCTTCTCCCGTGCTAAGGGGGTAGTTCCAGATCTAGTATAATAGTGGTAATTTCCTCAGATCTAGACAGCCTACATCAAACAATCACACCTGTGTTTTAATGTTCTCCCCGACTCAGGTGATGCAGGCCCAGTGTGTCAAAACAGAAACTGAATTCTACCGCCGCAGTCGCAGCGAGATAGTGGATGGGAAGGGGCACACCATGGGGGCACTGTATTGGCAGCTGAATGACATCTGGCAGGCTCCTTCCTGGGCCTCTATAGGTAAGTGTTTCAGCATTCCTTGTGTGTGTGAGAGAGAGCAATACCTGTGGGGAGAGGTGCTGAGAAAACCCAGATGCTGGGGTAAGGAGGCTCTCCAGCAGCTGGTCAATGAACTGGACCCCACCCCCCACCTGCACAGTCTTTCCAGGAGCCTGAGAAGCAGCCTCACTATGAGTTCTGTGCTGTGCGATGTCACAGAAGCGGGCTAACAAGGTGGGCAGATTCATGCACAGAGACCTCAGTTCCGTGTTGTAATTGTTGCTTAGATTTGAGTTTATTTAAGAAGACTCTCCAAGGCAAAGGGGCATTTACGTAAGCATCTCTTCTTCTGTTTAGGAGATGCCAACCATGTGGGAGGTTGGCCCCACTAAGTGTTAAAATGTCCCTTTGTTTGACTCCTGTTTAAGACCATGAAGTTATCTTTATTCTGCCCTATTTATCTCTTGAAAGGGGAGGTAGTAGAGTCAGAAGTCCAAGTAGGAAGGGTTCTCAGTTGAAGCAGTCCAACTAGCAATAGGTGAGCTGACTGGCATGGCACTTGCAGTTTGAATTCTTCTTCTTTGGTACATGGAAAACTGTCCCGAAGTCATGAGAACTCTTTAGCCATCATCAGAGGTGGTTTGAAGCAACGTTCAGTTAATATCAACAAAAGTTTGGGGTGAAAAATGAGGCAAAGACGTGAAGGAAAAAGGCCATGTTGCTGGGTAACACTCTTAAACCAGCTATGGATACACATCTAAAATCCATTCACCAGAGGCTTTGATTAGGGCCGGGTCACCTCTCGAGGAGAACTGGAGTTTTGATCAAGTTTATCTGGCTAAACTCTTTATCAACACCAATCAGACAAAAGGGTATTGGATGAGAATCACAGGTGGGGGGAATAGCCCTTAATACAGGATAAAGAGATACTATTTAGAGACAGTTGGGCAGTATTTACTTATTTATTTATAGAGGAAGAAAGAGAGAAACATCCACGTGAGAGTGGAACATCAATTGACTGCCTTCTCCATGTACTACCAGGGATTGAGCTTGCAACCTGGGCATACGCTCTGATCGGGAATCGAACTGGCAACTTTTTGGCACGTGGGACAACCAACTGAGTCACACCGGCCAGGGCGAAATATTTTTTACTTTGTGGGGTTAGACTTGCCAACAGGGCACAGCGTTCTACAGGGCCTCGGCACCTTCTAACTGTATGTGAGGCACTGTCATTAGTTGTCGTTGGGTCTTCTCCAGTCGAAACTTGCCGGCCACATCAGTGACAGAACTTGTTTTGTCTCCCTCAGAGGACTGTGCTCATGGGAACAAGAGACTGAGTCCTAAGTCATCCTTACAAAGGACTATTCATAACCGGTGCTGCTGGTTTCCTTCTTCACGTGTGTATAGTAAAAGGAGCGGGGCGCCTTTGCTCTCGGAAGCAAGGAGTCAGCTCTGGGCCCAAAAGACGGCCTGTGGCTTGTTTGACTTAACTGCTTGAGCCCCTGGTTCCTCATCTGAAAGTGGATGTGAATGTGTGCCTCCCCCAGATGTGAGGATAGTCTGTGGTAACGTCCAAAATGCTCAGAGCCCTCAGCAAACATGGGTTCCCGACCTTTCTGGTCTCCCTTCCACCCTCAGTCCTTAGGATCATAAAATATTCATACCCCCCGGGCTGTGGGTGATGATTCTGACGGATGGCTTGACCCTGCCCGCCTCCTAACGCTCCTGTTTTTTAGAGTACGGAGGAAAGTGGAAAATGCTTCATTACTTCGCTCAGCATTTCTTCGCACCACTGTGGCCGGTGGGTTTTGAGGATCAAGGAGTGTTTTTCGTCTACGGGGTGTCAGACCTTCACTTGAACCTCACCATGAGGCTCACTGTAAGTTGATTGGATTTTCTCTCGGTGATGGAGAGTTTTAGGTTATTTCTTTAGTTATTTGGTGCTTTTTCTTATGGGAAACAGGAAAGAAAATTTAATTTATATCAAAATGTTTCTAGTGCCTGGAGTAGAAAATGGGCTGTCCCGGAGTCAGCATACCTCTTTTTGGGGTAAAATGCTGTTTATTCTGTGACCTTAAGCCTTAATGTGTCAGTGATTCAGTTTCCTCATCTGTAAAAAGATACCAGCCTATCTTCTTTTTAAAAAAATATCTTTATTGATTTCAGAGAGGAAGGGAGGAGGAGAGAGAGATAGAAACCTGAATGATGAGAGAAAATCACTGATGGGCTGCCTCCTACATGCCACCCACTGGGGACCGAGCCTGAAACCCAGGCATGTGCCCTGACCAGGAACTGACATCCTTGTTCATAGATCAATGCTCAACCACTGAGCAACACCAGCCGGGCCAGCCAGTTTTCTAAAAGGCTTCCTATGGGTAGTGGATAAAAGAATTAGATGCGACTGGCTTATAAAGTACCATGTAAATGTAAGCTTGTTGATAGTCATGGAAAGCAGGAAATAGCTTTATTGAGAATGCATATGTGGAAAAGTAAACTTGGATAGAAAACAATGCTAGGTGAAAAGAAAGGGTAGAATCTCAAGTCTTGGGCGGCTACAGTTTGGAGGACATTGAGCACAGGTCATGCTTATGGAATAACGATGCCTGGGTACTGTGCCTTCCATAGATCGCCTTGTTTAATTCTCACAGCAGCCCTCGAAGTTAGTGCTGCTATTATTCTCATGCTGCAAAGGAAGAAACAGAGACCCTGAGAACCTGATTAACTTGCTTAGTTACACAGCTAGTGCTTGGTGGGGCTGAGGTTAAGCCCAGGTTTCACAGTCTCTTAACCATTCCTGCTGTTCCACCTTTCGTCAACGATTACTACTCTTTTCTTCTTAAAAAAGTAATGACCCAGGAATGTTTGCTTTTGTTCTGTGCTGTTTCTCCACAGGTGAGAGTGCACAGGTGGAGTTCCCTGGAGCCTGTGTGCTCTCACAGGACCCCGAATTTTGTGATGAGAGCAGGGAAGGCTGTCCTCCTCTACCAGGAGCCGGTGTCTGAAATGTTGCAGAGATGCGGGCATTGTACACGGCAAAGCTGTGTGGTTTCCTTCTACCTGTCAGCCGACAGCAAACCCTTGAGCTCAACCAACTATCACTTCCTGTCCTCACCGAAGAAGGCCGAGGGGCTCCAGAAGGCAGACATCACTGTAAGCACCGGTCGGTGGGGTCACCACGGCCTTGGGAGCTGCCCTGTTCCTGGGCAGGCAAATTGCATCTTGCTGTTTGCAGACTTTTTCCTTGGAACAGCGTTTCCCCAAGGCCCGGGGAATTGTGGCTCCTTCCCACTGGAAGCAAAGGCCAAGTGAATTTTATTTCTAATTCAGCATTTGTCAAAGTTTCTGGTTCAGAAACTCCTGCTGTCTCATCAGCCCTCCTCCTTCATGGGACAGGGGAGGGAGAGGCATCAGGGTCATCAGGGATTCCCCCCTTCCTTCCCCCACAGAGTGCCAGACTCGGTCCTGGAACTTTAGTGCACCAGCCCCAAAGTATTATTGTTGATGTAAGAAATGGTCAAACCTGTAGAGAATTTTCATGAGTTTATTTGAGTCAAATTGATGGTACATGAGGAGGAGCAAGATCTTAAATGCTCCAGAGATTAGCTTTGCAGCTTCTTTTATGCACATGAAATTAAGGAGGGAACAAGGAAGATTGCATGAAGGTGGGAGGGAGCAACACAGGGATTGTATTACAGGTTAGTTAACAAGATTGTGTGCTGTCTGGAGTGTTAATACCCCTCCCAGGTTATTACTTCTGGATTTTCTTTCCGTATTTATTTATTTATTTTAATCCAATCTGTCTATAGATAGATACTGGTTAACAAAATTACACAGGTTTCAGGTGCATACTAGGAATTCCACAGCACATCATCTGTGCACTGTATGGAGTGTTCACCACCCCAAGTTGAGTCTCCTTCCATCACTTCTGGTTTTTCAAAGGTGTGTTAACCTAGATACACAGCAATGATGGGCAGGGTTTACTTACAGCAAAGATAAACCTTTTATTGAAGAAGTTATAGGTGTGGGCGTGACCACCCACCGTAACCTGCCCAGTTAGGAATTTATGATCAGATCACCCTGTGAAGTTACTTTCCTCAGACCCATTTTTCATCCACTTCATCATCTGTGCTTATAAGTGAGCAAACAAGTCTAGAGGGACTGACACGCTCAAGGAGCATGCTCAGGGAAGCATCGGAGCCAGGAGGAGCGCTCTAATTTTGAGATTTTAAGTAGAGTCTATTAATCTTCAAAATTTTCATTCTATGCTCCTTGACTTATTGCTGCAAAGTAGCTTAATTATCAAATCTCTTTATAATTGCCAAGAAAAACAATGGCATGATCAGGTTGTGTTGTTATGAAAACTATGCAGCTGGAGAATTTGGAATCTCTTTAGTGGATTGAAACCCTGTCCTTCCTTTTCCTCCTACACATAGTGCTTGAAAATATTTTTCTAGAAAGATCCATTCTCTAGTTTTAGCGAATTTAAAAAAAAATATGTTTTATTGATTTTTTTACAGAGAGGAAGGGAGAGGGATAGAGAATTAGAAACATCAATGAGAGAGAAATATTGATCAGCTGCCTCCTGCACACTCCCTACTGGGGATGTGCCTGCAACCAAGGTACATGCCCTTGACCGGAATCAAACCTGGGACCATTCAATCCGCAGGCCAATGCTCTATCCACTGAGCCAAACCGGTTAGGGCTAGTTTTAGTGAATTTTAAATGTGTCTTCATTGAGAAGCCGTGAGAGGATTTTTTACATTTACTTTAGAAGTAATGATATAGAAATTCTTAATCCTTGATTTTAAAAACATGTGTCTTCTTTCCCAGTAATGAAAGATTCATGTAATGAAATCTAAGTTATCTATAACAACAGATAAGAAGGAAATGCCATGTATTTAAGTAGTTTCTTTCCAGGAAAGGAAAAAAAAAAAAAGCGCCCCACTATGTAGCAGACTAGACCTCGGATTTTGAAAACAATTCTTTCCTCTTTCCTTAGCTAAGCCTTCATGATCTTGGGATAATTCAGGGTGAGAGAGAAGTAGGACTTCGTTATTTTTTCTACCACATTTGAATTTCAGTGAGACTTGCCTTTCCTAAAGGGATACAATAACAACAACAATAAAGCATTTATTGCACGCCTACCATAGGCCTGCAGCAGACTTGGGCGTCCTGTTTCCAGGTGGAATGCAGAAATGTGTTTTCACTGCCTCCCTGAAGCCAGGGTGCAAGCTTGAGCCCCAGGCTCCGTAGTCAGATGCATTGAAATGAGATTCCAGTTGGAAGAAGGCAGCAAGAGTGAGCAGGTACCAGAGTCGCTTCTGGCGTTGACCTTGGCACAGCAGTGACCGGGGCCTCTGTAGCCGCCATGTGGGCTGGCTAAAGCCAGCTGTGTGAATCGCATGCTGCGCCTGCTTCACCGGAACAGGTGGACAATTGATTTGGGAATCTGACATCTAGCTTCAAGCCTGCATCTCTGACCATCTGCGAGCTACCTAATGTACTTAATTTTTATTTCTGCTTCTACCACAGTAGGTTTGTTTTATTGTTTGTAGCTCAGAACTCTGAATGGCAACCAGACAAGTGTATGAGGCTCAAGTTATGTATAGTAAAAATTCTCCTAGGAAATTCTTGATGCCACACATGTAGTAGACCTTGGCGTGGCATGTACCCATGCTAAGGACTCGTTTTTCATGACGAAGGCTGAGCTTTGACGACCAGGTCACACTCATCCATACTCTCTCAGAGAGGCTCTTGAACCCCTGCCTCTAGGGCTTAGCTCAGCCTCACTGTGCACGTGCTGCTTGATGACAAATGACAAGATTTAAACTGTGCTTTTGTTTGCTGATACTGTGTGGGGTTCGCACATCTTAAAAGTGCTCATGATTGTGGCTTTGCAGTTCTGTGTAATGTAGAAGAGAAGGCTCTCTTGCTAGAACTGCTGCACATGCTGGCAGGCTGCTGTCTAGATTTCTGGATCATTAAACGGCCCAGCAGTTATGCAAAGACGTTCTTCTCTTGATGATACCCTGAGAAAAACTGTAAATGATAGAAAGCTTTGAGCTTCTCGTGAAATAGCCTCTCTAATAATAGGAGATGACATATTTCTGCACTTGGTTTGAGATTACAACTTGGTCATTTCTCAGAGCCTTAACACGTTTCCATGTATGTCTTAGCACCTGACACAGTGCATGGAATATATGACTTTAGCAGCTGCTGAACCAAAGCTGTAGGAAATACTCCCTGGGAGGCCCACATAAACACGCTCTGATAGGCCCTGGCTACGGAACGGAGATCTCGTCCCTCATCCTTCACTTCGTTTATCGTTTCCTTTCAGGCCGTCATCTCTCAGCACAAGGACACCTTTGTGTTTGATCTGGAAACCTCGGCCGTGGCGCTCTTTGTGTGGTTGGATGTAGGGAGCGTCCCGGGGAGATTCAGTGACAATGGTTTCCTCATGACGGAGAAGACGCGGACTGTATTATTTTACCCCTGGAGGCCCACCAGCAAGAATGAATTGGAGCAATCTCTTCATGTGACTTCCTTGGCTGATATTTACTAAGGGAATCCAGCTACTTTCGAAAGCATTTCTAAGCCACCACGAGAGCTGCAGGCAGCCAGAGACCAGGGACGGACCTGGTAGCCGCCGGCTGTGCCAGGCATCCGGAGCATCGCTCCGCCAGGAGTGTGCACAGCCCCTCACAGGGCAGCTGTGTCCTCGGCGCCCCTCCAGCGAGCTGTGCCAGGTTGGTGTTGTTAGGTTTCCCCTCCTAGCATCACCACCACATGAGCCAATTACAACCCAACTGCCCCTCCCTCCCCAGGACAGGACGTCTGCACAGGCCAGCCTCTGAGGATCCACGGGAACATGACCACAGTGCTTCCGATTTGGCTCAATCCAAAGAGCTTTTCAGATCAGAGGAGTTAGATTTAGACCGTTGACTCTGGCAGCAAATGGTGTTCTTTTTAGTTTGGGTTCAAATCATTTTACCTCGATTGATTAATTATAAGAGGCTACACATTACTACACATGATCATGTTCATAAAATTACATTGATAATAAAGCAAATGGGGAAAATTGTTAATAAATTGTAATGATTTTGGTAAAGGTTTGTAGGGATTTTTTTGTACTGCTTTTGTAACTTCCTATAAGTTTGAAATCATATAAAAAATTAAAATATACATAAATGGCATCAAGTGGCTTATTTCAGCTGTGGCTTATTTAATCATTCCATAAACATTCCGTTGTGCCCAATACTGTGCTGGCCATTAGTTTCCATTAAGCTCTGGTCAAGTTTTTATTCTAGTTGATAAACTGGGAGAGTTTGGAGAATCTGACTGAGATATTTGAGGGTTTTTCTCTGTGAAGAATCATGTAGTTTTTTACAAAATGGACCACCATTGAGAGTTTGGCTTTAAAATCAAGGCTGATTAGGTAATAGATTTGGTTTTAATACTGAAAAGTTTGAGATATGGTTCAGTAACCAAAAAATAAATAAGTAAATGCAGACAATCCAAGCCTTTCATCCAGTATCTAAGGGTTTCCTCATTTTATGTGTTATTTACGTAT
>PVJC01028767.1:0-22338 GCA_004026665.1 Murina feae | reverse complement strand
TTTTTTTTACAGTTCAGGGTGGAGCTTGGTGTGGCTGTGTTGGTTGCCTGGATACTGGAGGGAGGGATTATGTCTCCAGGGGACAATGGCTGCCCAGGTCCCAGGCTCCAGCGTGATTCAGCATCAAACTCGCCGCCACTTTCCTGGGTCCTCCCTCTCTCTCCAGATTCCACAGTTTGGCACCTTTCCCCCCCACTTCTGCCACGGGCAAATGTCTGTCCAGTGAGCCCCGAGCATTAGGGGCTCCGGCCGTGCTTGCGCACCCCATCTCTTCTCGGGGGCTTAAGGCCGTGAGATGCCAGTCGCGCGTGCCCCATCCCTTCTCGGGGGCTTAAGACCGTGAGATGCCAGTCACACGCGTGCCCCGTCCCTTCTCCGGGGCTTACGGCCTTGAGGCGCCAGTTGCGCGAGCAGTACCTATGGGAGTGCCGAGTCGCCGGTTATGGAGGCTGGCGAGATGGCGCGCGCGCACACTTCTCCGTTGGTACAATCAAATTTTTACTGGCTGCAAGCCCTGCCGTGGAGTCCACTCCGAGGGGGGCAGCCTCTCCTTTGCCCACACACCCCAGCCCTATCCTGGTTGTGAACCCGCATCCAGAGTCCCCTGCCGACCAGCAGTTCCGTGGACTCTTCTTCCACTGCGCCCATCCCAGGAGATGAGGCTGAGTGTCCCTCCTTAAGCCCCGAGTTCACCTCTCCCAACAGGATTCCGCCTTACCCGGTCGCAGGCTGTCTCCCAGCTCCACCTCCTCTGCCTGCAGGGCTGGAAAGCACTCGCCCTAGCCGCTCACTCCCTCTGCTCCCAGACAGGCACCGTACACGGCTGCCTATACCGCCGCCATTTTTCCTCCTCTTATTCTTTATATTTCTTGTCAATCCTTGTTAGATGAACAATTTTTATGGTACACTGGCAAGTTGACAAAAATAATACCTCCTCCCTGCTAATGACAACTTTCATCTTGAGAAAGAACAAATACATAAACCAAAATTAGCATATTAAAAGAAGATGCAGGATAATAAATGACAGGAAAAGGAGAAAGAGACAAGAACAATGTGGATGGGAAAACTGCAATTTAATATTATGCTCTAACACCTCACACATCAAATTGCAAACATGAAGACACATATTAAAATGTCTTCATTCTAATATGAAATGACAAAGTAAAACATAACATCCAGCCTTACAGAAACAGCAACCTTACTTATTACATTACACTCATAATAGCTTTTGTATATTCCTGTTAGCTTTCAAAATGTGCTGTGTAAAAGGTATTATAAATGGAATCAAGCTAGGCTGAAAATAGGCTAACTTTTAGTGTCTATATATCAGAGAAAATCGAGAATTTAATTTATAATTCTCCTGACAAATATATCCATTTTAAATAACTTTTGGTTTTTTAGTATTAAATGTTTTATCCTACCTGTTAATTTGTTGAATAAATTATCCATTGAATTTGCATACGTAGACTCTTTTTACACCCAACTGCTCATATTTCCTTTATTTTTACATATGTCAAGTGAGTGTAATGGCTTGGGTCAATTTCTGGATTCTCTGTTCTGAACTATTTATCTATAGCCCTGTTCTTGTGCCACTACCAAGCTGTTTTGAGCACAGTGGCTTTGTAGTATAACTTGGAATCTGATAGTGTGATCTCTCCTACTTTATTCTTCTTTCTCAAGATTGTTGCCACTATTCAGAGTTTTTATTGGTTCCATGTACATTTTTAGAGTATTTGTTCTAGATCTGTGAATATGCTATTGGTATTTTAATAGGGATTGCATATATTTTATAATTGTTAGAATGGTAATTTTAATATTTTTGAAAATTCATCATTTTCATGTAGTCTTTAATTTTTTCAGAACATATAAAGTAATATGTTCTACCCAACTGTGAATTAAGACTTGATTAATCTCTTTTAAAAAATGGATTTCATATGAAATTCTTATTTTAAAAATAGACTTAAAATCTTCAAACTTTGTAGATTTTACTTTGTTTGGATTACTGATACAATTACTTCATAGATATTTAAAATAGTTTTATATTATTTTTCATTCAACCATTCCTGTTTGTTTGAATTTCTATGATAATCTGTCTCATACAGCTATCAGAAATTTGAATAAGTTGAATGAGAACATAATTCTATGTATTGCTATATCTGGTCTAAAAAATTACCTGGAATTGTGTTTATTTTTAAAAAACTAAAAACATGTCATGTATACACCACTATGTTTGCTACAAAAAAATCATATCACATAATTTGAAAGCATGCTGCTACAATCAAAGGTCTTGTCATCTAATGGAAGAAACCATTATATAGTAATTCTTCTAAAACCTAGTTTAAGAAAAAATATAATGGTAAAGAAAAAATAAATAGTTATTAAGTTATGAGGCTATAATCTTTGGACACTAATTGCATTTTTATGAGCAATAGATTAAATCAAATATTTTTATGTCTAAGAATAAGAAGATTGCATTTATATATAAAAGATATTAAATCTGATTAACTGTTCATGATTTGTTCATTGTTAATAGTTAATTAATTATCAAATAATAGCCATTGTTTAGTTACCATGGCAAAATGGTCCCTAAATCAATCCTCAGTTCATAAACCATTTTGCTAAGCATTGCACGTACTATCCCCTATTTTGTCCTCAAACAAACATCAAAGTGGAAAATATTATACACATTTAAAAATAGAAAAACTGTTTCAAAGTAATTAAATAACTTGACCTATTAATGTAGAGGCATAGTTTATATTTTGTTTTCTCAGAATCCAAAGCCTGCTATAAAAGGGCAAAAAGTTGCACAATTAGATTAAAATTAAGGTTTAAAAAAATCTCTTAAAGGTTAGTTTTCCAGAGTTATATCTGAGATCCATCTCTTCTTTGCATCAAAATATACTATTTCTTCACTGCTTCAATTACCTTTTATGTATTCAACCCTAAATCATCATTTTTTGTTATCCAGCTACACATATCCAACTTGTATTGGTATCTCAACTTGAAGATGCCTATTACCTAATTGACCTTAGCTGCTATTCTCCCAAACCTGCTCCTTCTGTGTTAATACATCATTCAATAATTCTACCATCTACCCATTTGGCAAGGAAGAACCTTTCCAAATGGGTAGATGGCAACACTTATTTCTCTTTGTCCACCATTTTCTTTTTTCTTTTTAATAGAGGTGAGAGTGTGAAAAATGTTATTAGCATTCAGTTTTAAAAGCTTTATATCCATGTTACACCAAAATATAGGAGTGCTGCTTCTTAAAGAAGTTACTCTTTAGGGTTTGGTCCTTGGTTTACAAGTTGTTTATTTCAAGTGCTTTATGCATTCATGATCTTGGTCCAAGGATTGTAATATTGAGCCAGTTTCTCCTTCCTCAGAGAAGTAGTTCTCAATAACGTTCAGAGCAGTCATGGAAACATGATGGTTCTCATGAAATTGCAAGGTTTTGATTCTATCAACTCCCGGTTCCTCGATTAGAAGACACAGGTATTCCTTCTTAGAAAGCTTCTTTGCTGCCTGGAGGAGAAAAGAGATGTCAAGGATGATGACAATAAATCTGGTGTCTGGGATGGTGAGCAGGTTCACCAGTGGCTCTAAGACTCCAAAATGGGCAAGGTGGAGCAGCTGGCCCATGGTGCCCCCATTTGTGAAGTTAGCCACCACCCAGAAAGCCTCTTTCTGGACTTTAAACTCTCCATTTTTTAGCAGAGCCAACACGGGAGGCAGAACGTTGCAATCAATCCACTACTGGATTTGTTGTTGCGGCCCTGCGGCCACATTGCTCAGGGTTCAGGCTGCCTCCTTCTGGATGGAGGACTTGGGGTACAGCAGGAGCTGGGGCAGCACACTCAGTATTCCTGTGTCAATGGCCAGTTGGATCTGGTGATCGGTTCCCGTGACGATGTTCCCCACAGTGCGGAGAGAAGGAGTCAAGACATTGAGTACTGAACTGGTCATGAGCTGAACCAGCCTGGGCAGCACCCCCATGTCAACCACTTGGCCAATGTGTTCATTGCAGCCCTGGTGAGGTAGGACAGAGCCCAGCAAGTGTCAGAGAGCACCTCGTGGTCTTGGTGCTGCAGAAACTGGGCGAGGATGGGCAACATTTGCTCCACGGCTTTTTTGCACGGGTATAGGTTCCTGTTTCGGCACAGATTGGACAGGGTCCACGTGATGTTCCGCAGAAATGTAATTGGTGTGGTTGATGAAATCAGGGCCAGCAGATGTGGGTTGGCATTACTCAAGATAACAGAGTCTCTGAATTCTGGGCCATCACCTGCTATGTTACCAAGGGCCCACACTGACTGTTAACACACAGTTAGGTTGGGGGAAGACAGGAGCTCAACCAAGGGCTTGATGGCACCCCCTTCCACAATAGCTCGAGTCTGCTCTGAGGTCCCCGAAGCAATGTTGGTCAGAGCCCATGCTGCCTCAAACTGCAAATAGGGATGCAATGATGACGTCAGGAATTTCACCAGCTTTGGAATGAGCCCTGCTTCAACAACCAGTTTTAGAGGAGGGTTCTTTTCCCGGGACAGCATTTTCCTGGCTGCCTGGGTGGCCTGGAAACATACGATGGGATTTGAGGCATTCGCACCATTGATTATTTTTTCCAGCGTGAGCCTGACCCTTTTGGTTTCTTCTCCAGAAGCTGAGTCAGAACAGAGATTGGTGATATTTCTTCTCTTTAAGACCTACTCATCTTTCTTGGCCTTTCGGAGCTGCACGTTGACTTCTATCCAGTGTTGTCGAATCATAGATGCCTCTTTGCCTCGGTATTTAAATTTTCTCAGCCTGTCTTCTGGAGCTTCTAACATCAGCATATTGACTGGAAGAAGTAAACCACCTGAACAAGAGCAAGGTGTCTGGTCAATCCCTAGAGACAGGGCTCAGGGAGGACACGGCCACACCAGGAGCCGAGCACCTCACACAGGATGGGCCACCGCCCGCTTATTGCTCACCTGCAGGAGCTCTTGTCCACCATTTTCACTATGTTTAATTGATTCCAACTTCTATTTGTTTTATTTATTAATCTTTCTCATCCTCTTTATAGCAACAGCAAATACCCTAGTTTAGGTCATTAATACCTGTGGGCTGAATTATAACAACAGCTGCCTACAATGAGTCCATAATGAATTCAGAATGAACTTTCTGAAGCAAAAATCAGATAAAGTTATTCCCTGTGTTAAAAACTTTCAAAAGCTCTCCCTGTTCTTAATAAAAGTTCACTTTCCTAGAAGATTTGCAAAAGTCCTCATTGACTGGTTTCTACTTTCAAGTTACTTCTTGTCCTAATTTAAATTCCATGCTCCAACTTTATTTTACTACATTTAAAATTGAAAATTGGCATGTTGTCTCTTCTCTGTATTCTTTGGCATATGACAATTTCTCTACCAGTGCCAGACTTTCCTGCATAACTCTTATTCATTGTATTTATTTCTTATTACTACTACAAACATAATAAAACCTTAATGACTTAAACAACACAACTATATTATCTTACAACTTTGCATGGCAGAAGTCTGAAATGGGTTTTAGTGAGCTATAGTCATGTTATTGGCAGGGCTGCATTGCTTTTGAAGACTCTTGAAAGAATCCATTTTTTTGCCCCTTTTTAACTTCTAGAGCCTGCCTGCATTCCTTAGTTTAACTTTTACTCCATCTTCAAAGTGAGACTTGGCTGGTCCAGTCTTTCTTATATCATTTTACTCTGATGCTGACCATCAGACCTCCCTTTTCTACTAATTATTAGGATCTTTATATTTTTTCAAATCAATTACTTTTGTAATTTTTACTGTTGAAAGTATTAAGTAAGTCCCTCCTCTTCCCCCCATTGACCTCTTCCAGCTTGCTCCTGCCCCACCCCCAGGCCCTCATCACCCCATTGTCTTTGTCCATGAGTTATGCATATATGCATACAATTTCATTCCTTGATCTCTTTCATCCTACCTTCCCCTGCCTTCCCTCTGAGGTTTGACAGTCAGTTCCATGCTTCTGTCTTTCTGGGTCTATTTTTGTTTATTGAGGTTCACAATGTGAGATAATCTTCCAAAGTCAATTTACTTAATTTAATCATATATGCAAAGTCTCCTTTTCCATGTAAGGTACCATATCCATAGGTTACCAGGATAAGTATGTAAACATCTTGAGAGACTCATTATTTTACCTGCAAAGCTCGCTCTTAAGTTATCAGATTAAAGATAAATTCACCCCAAAAGCTCCATAACTTACGTTGTTTAATCATGCAAGTGTAAACCAGACAATTACTGACCTTACATACTTTATTATCAAGTAAAAGATAAAGAAGATTAAACAAGTATGAATATAAGGACAGGAATTTGACTCATTCCCAGTGACTATCAAATTCATGCCATCTATTAAATACTTAAATATTTTGAGCAAATGAGAATACATACAATATTTTTTCTACTTTAATATATCTAATGCAGTTCACAAAGCATCTTCTAATCATTAAACTCATACTTATTTGTATATATATATTTAACCAATATGTATCTAGCCTTACAGTCCTATTTTGTCTTCTCTGTTTCCTTCTTTGACTCAAGAAAATATATATTCTACTTTGTGTATCTGATTCATAGAAATTATTTAACTAGCAAAAATAATCATCCCATATAAATTTTTCATATACTTGCAAAGAAAGACCTGATAATTAAATTAAGAAAACGTTTCACAATAACATGAAAGAGGAAAAGAAAAAAAAACTAGACACAACTTTAACAAAGGAAGTAAAAACTTTATAATCTGAAAACCACAAAATGTTGAGAAAAATTAAACCGTATCTAAATGACTAGAAAATATCCCATGTTCATAACTGAAAGAGTTAACTTGTTAAAATAGCAATGCTATTCAAACTTATCTACAGATTAAAAACATTCTCCATCAGAATATAACTAAGGACATTGTAGAAATGGATAAGGTTATTCTAAAATTTATATGGAATTGTAAAGGATCCCGTATTTGTAATAACAAATCTTGAAAACCAAATACACTGCCTGATTTCAAAGCTTACTACAAAGCAATGCTAATCAAGACAGTGTGGTACTAGTACAAGGATAAAGATGTAGATCAATGAAATAAAACTGAAAATCCAAAATATTCACTAACATATTACCAATTGATTTTCTACAAAGGTACCAATACCATCCAAAAAATGAAAGAATAGTCTCTTCAGCAAATGGTGCTGAACCAAATGAATTTCCAATTCAAAAGTGAAGTTGGACTTTACTTCACAATGTAAAAATTAACTCAAAATTGATAAAAGTCCTAAATGTAAGAGCTAAAGTCATAAAACTCTTGAAGGAAAACATAGAGGTAAATTTCTATTACCTTGAATTTTGCAGGATACTTAGAGATGACAAAATAATGGGCAATAAACAAAATAGATAAATTGGGTTCATCAAAATTAAAAACTTAGTATTTCAAAGACAACTATCAAGAAAGTGAAACGAAAACTCCAAAAATATGATAAATATTTGCAAATCATATCTGATAAGGGGCTGGTATCCAGAATACAAAGTATTCCAGAAATGTATGCATACTTTAACAGCTGATAGCTCACTTTTTAAACACAGCCTTTATAATTATTCAAAGTGTGTGTACACATTTTTAGGACACCTTACATATAAAGAAATTTTAAAACTCAATAAGAAAAACACAAATAACTCAACTGAAAGATAGGCAAATGATCTGAAAAAGCAAGCAAACATTTATTTCAGGAAATACAAATGGTAAGTGAGTACATGAAAATAAGCTTAGTATCATTAGCCATTAAGAAATACAAATCCAGAACTCAGCAAGCTGCCATCTATACCTGCTAGGGTGTGTAGAGCCATAAAGTCAGATAACTACAAGTGTTGGTGGTAAGAGAGAGAAAATGGAACACTGACACATTGTTGGGAATGTAACATATTTCATCTACTTTGAAAGACAGTCTGGCCAATTCCTTTAACGTAAGACCCAAAAACTTTCAAATGAATGTTTATAACAGCATTTTTTATATAGTAAAGAGGTAGAAACAATCCATGTATCCATCAACCACAGAATGGATAAACAACATATGGAATACCCATACAACATGGTATTTAGAAATAAAAGAAATGAAGTTCTAATTCAAGCTACAAGAACATATAGTAATTGTAAATAGCCAATAATAAAATATCACATTATATGACCACAGTCACATGAGAAGTCCAGAACAGGAAAATATATAATATATACAGAGACTGAAAGTAGATTAGTGGTTGCTTAGGGATGGATGTGGGGATCTGTGGGATAAAGAGGTGATAGTCACAGAGTATAGGGTTTCTTTCCTTCTGAGGTGATGAAAATGTTCTATAATTGACTGTGAGGATGGTGTCCCTGACCATGAATATACTAAAGAAACACTGAATTGCAAGCTTTGAATTGTTTGGTATATGAATTATATATCAATAAAACTGTTTAAATTAGTCAATTAATACAACCTTCATTATAAAATGAAAAATATTTAATACTGTATCTTTCATATCCTAAAAAATAAAGAAAAATGCATAACAACACCAATATTAAAGGGCAGGGATAAGGTGACACCTGCAATTATGTCAAGATTAAAAACATTTGATTAAAAATAAATGTACTCTTCTAAAATACATGTGTTGCTTAACATGCTCAGGCCTGGGACATCACTGATATTTTAAAATAAAAAACAAATGGAGACCAGTCTTGAAAATTCCTTGAGCAGACAAAACCAACTTAGCCATATATTCAAAGCTTAATTTTGTTTATTTTGTAAGAGTAAATTGACCTGTATTCTCTTTAATTTATGCCTCTGGAAATCATAAGCAAAACTGAAACTGTTTCTCAAAATTGAAGTGAGCTAACTACTAACCATTTGATATAACCACTAACCACTATTATTTAAGAAACCTCTAATATTATAACCAGCCACTGCCCCTCATTACATAAGTTCCTTTATAACAGTACTAGGGGCCCAGTGCACAAAACTTTGTACACTTGGGGTGGGGGGAAGGTCCCTCAGCCTGGTCTTAACCCTCTCCAATTGGGGAATCCTCGGGGCTGCTGGCTCCGAAGCGTTCACCTGACTGCTGGCCTGATCCCCCTAACTGCTCTCCCCTGCTGGCCTGATGCTCCTAACTGCTCTCTGCCTGCTGGATAACCTGTAACTGCCTGTGCCTCAGCTCTGCCACCATGGGTTTGTCCGGAAGGATGTCGGAAGGTCGTCTGGAAGATGTTCAGTCTAATTAGCATATTACCTTTTTATTAGTATAGATGCCATCTTGTCTTAAAAATTCAGGTTGTTAGCAGGTTTTCCTATTGTGGATGGGGAGCCTGCAATCCTGGGTTCTGACCAGGGCTTATGCACTGGTGCTTTATCTCAGTAGATGAGATTCCTAGAAGAAGACTCTTGGACGTACCTTGAACATTTCTATTGATTTTGCCAAATCCTCCTCCAAAAATGTTGAACCACTTTAAATTCCCTCCAGCAACCATGCGTGTGCCCTCTGTCCTACTTTGATGCCAATATCATTGATTTCCCTCTAGAAGCTTCCCTCCCCTCAGCCAGGCACTCGAGCCAAACTCACTGTTCAGCCTGGGACTTGATTTCCTGAGATAGAATTATGGAGGAGGAAAAATAGTGTTCCTCTTCCCTTTTGAGTTCTTAGCGGAGGCCCTTGTAATGAAAGACAGATTACCAAGAGAAAAACAAAAGTTCATTAACATGTGTACCTCGTGTATATGTGGGAGATCCCAGGGAAAAATGAATAGCTCCCCAAGGTAGCTTAGAGTCCAGATTTAAATATCTTCTTCCTAGGGAAAGGGGACAGGATATCCAGGCCTCTTAGAGGAGAGTACATGAGTTTTAGGAAAGATGAATGGGGGTGAGGGAGATAGTTTGCAACAAAGTTTGGGTGTGATGTCAACTTATAGTCTCCTGTGACAGGAGTCAGTCTTCACTGGCTGATGACACTTTTCCCATTGAGGGAACCTTTTGTGGGGGTCCAATTTTAGGCAGATCAGGAGACATTAGTGAAAGCCTCTCCTTGCATTTGCTGTTTTTCAAGCATCTGCAGCTCAAGATCATCAATATAACAACACAGCATATGTTGGGGTGGCGTATTCTCTGACCTTCAGAATAAACCCAACAAAAGCTTGTTTCCTCTCTTAGATGATTTGTCACAGTAGTGTTATTCCCTGGAGACAGTATTCTGACCAGACCTTCCTGGGAGTGGTCATGTGCTTGTATAAAGGTGTAGGTCATAGCACTAAATAAATCAGGGTCAGTTTTCTCATCTTGTGGAAAGGGAGATTTGTGTCTTTGCTGTAGCTCCAGTGGCCCCAGCTTCTCCACGGCTCTGGGGCTTGGAGCTGCTGGGGGCCCGGCCCACTTGAAGGTTTGTGTCTCTGTTCCTCTGACCCCAGCTGCCCCAGCACCTCCACAGTCACAGGGCTCAGAGCTGCTGGGGTGCCTGGCCCCCTGCAAACTGGGTCCTCATGCTCGGACCCCAGTGGCCCCAGTGGCAGCAGCAACCAAGCAGGCCCAGAGGCCCCCTTCCAGTGGGCTGGGCAGAACGCCTTCGTCATCACCATGGTGACAATGCAAGAGTCTTGTCCCAGACACCGCCATCTTTTTCTCAGAGTGATGGTTAATTTGCATATTACTCTTTTATTAGATTAGAAAATACCCCTGAACTTTATTCCATGTTTGCTTTGAGTGCTTCTGGTTTGAAAACCATCCTTTTATTGTGTACCTAATAAACTTTTACTAATTACTAGAATATACCAGGCTGATGAACTTAGTTGAATGGAGATTCCACCTTGCAGCTCTCTCTCTCTCTTTCTCTCTCTCTCTCTAACACTTTTTCTTTTATTCCTAGTTGATTTAATATTATCACTTAGCTATAGAAATTTTATTCCATTTTCTATAAAAAATATCTAGTACAAAATATCATAAATAATTTTGGAGGTAAAGCATGATGCAAACTTTAACTGAGAATAAAAATCTGCTTTCATTATTGGGGGAAAAATTAGGGTGAATTTGTGCCTTTTTATTCTGTTCCTTATTATGGCTATTATCAATAAGACAAGTAGTAACTGTTGGAGAAGTTGTGGAGAAAAAGGAACCCTCATTCACTGTGGTGCAAATGTAAACTGCTAAAGCTACTATGGAAAACAGTAAGAAGGTTCCTTAAGAAATTAAGGATAAAGTAGTCAGATGACCCAAAAACCCTTATTCTGGGTATCTACTCAAAATATTTGAAAACATGCATTCACAAAGATATATACATCTTTATGTTGATTGCAACATTATGGATGTCAGCCAAGACATGGAAACAACCAATGACTGGGTAAAGAAGATGTGGTACATACATGCAATAGAATACTACTTAGCCATAAGAAAAAATAAAATCTGCTATTTGTGACAACATGAATGGACCTTGGCAATATCATGTTAAGCAAAATAAGACAGAAAAAGTTAAGAACCATATGATTTCACTTATATATGGGTTATAAAACTGAAAGCAACAAATAAAACAAAAATTCATAGATAGAGACAATAGTATGGTGGTTACCAGATGGAATGGTAAAGGAGTAATCTATATACATAAAAGGCTAATAAGTGAAGTGTTCCCTCAGGAGTTTGACTAGGACACCAGGGGTTCGATCACTTGCTATGACTTGCGTTGACCAAGCTGACCAGCAGGGGTGGTGTGGAATGAAGGAAGGTGCCAAGCAGCAGCTGGAAGGCTCTAATCAGCCCTGATCACCAGCCAGGCCTAGGGACCCTATCCGTGCATGAATTTCATGCACTGGGCTTCTAGTAAAGGGCATAAGGGATCAAGTATAAGGTGACAGAAGGTTTGACTTTTGGTGGCAGACACCCAAGGCAATATGCAGATGATGTATCATATAATTGTACACTTAAAGACTATATAATCTTATTAACCACTGCCATCCCAATGAATTCAATTTTTAAAAAGCCACAATATGGAACCTATAGATCAGTTGCTTTGAGTAGAAGACTCTGAGGCAGAATGTAGAGAGCATAAGTTCATTTAGGAAATCTCCTGGAGTCAATATTCATGGATGAGGAAAGAAGGAAGCTGAGTTAGAGGAAGAAGTCAAGTTGCAATACACTTACAATGGAGCAGCTCAGCCATCTGTGCAGGGAGTGCTGAAGATGGGATGACACATCCGAGCTGTTCAAAGACAGGATGAGAAAGTAGGTTATTTTTACTCAGGTGTTGAGCAATCACTGAATGAGAATGAATCAGGGACAGGTTTTATTCTGTTCCTTATTAGAATGGCTATTATTAATAAGACAAGTAGTAACTGTTGGAGAAGTTGTGGAGAAAAAGGAACCCTCATTCGCTGTGGTGCAAATGTAAACTGCTAAAGCTACTATGGAAAACAGTAAGAAGGTTCCTTAAGAAATTAAGGATAAAGTAGTCAGATGACCCAAAAAACCCTATTCTGGGTATCTACCCAAAATATTTGAAAACACGCATTCACAAAGATATCAGGGACAGGTTCATGATCTTTGGTGATGACTTTTAGCTGAGATATGGAGGTCATCTCTGAAAAGGGTTGACAACTGAGTGCTGGGTGCCAATAGCACTCCCATCAACTGGGCTAATAAAATATTTTGAAGAAGAATGAAGGCATTGTATCTCAAGACAATTACATTGCTAAAAGAAATACTTATTGCCTTAAATATGGTAATGTAAATATTTAATAAGCTATTTATAAGTTAAATATAATAAAACACTAGAATAACTTCATATAGAAATGTTTCTTTTGAAAATTTATCTGTCAATCATATTATTGGTCATCTGAAAGTAGAGTTGCCTTTACTCTGGTTGCTTTTCAAATCTCTTATGTATTTCAGCAATTTATAATGATTTTCCTAGACGTGATAGGCTTTGTACTTATTATATTTCAGGTTTAAAGCTACTCTTGAATCACTGATATCTTCCTTCCCTTCACCCTGCCTCATTCCAGTACTAGAAGTATCTCCCAGTACTTTATTTATGACTAGAGGCCCTGTGCACAAAAATTTGTGCACTCAGGGGGGGGTCCCTCAGCCCGGCCTGTACCCTCTCGAAGTCTGGGACCCCTGGGGATGTCCTCCTGCTGCCTTAGGCTGGCTCCCCGGGAGATGGGGCCTAAGCCTGCAGTCAGACATCCCTCTGGCATCGTGGGAGCCCTCAGGGGATGTCCATTTGCCAGCGGGGAGCAGGCCTACACTGCAGTTGCGCTGCTGAGGAGGCAGGAGAAGCTCCCACCAATACTGCCGAACTGGCAGCTGTCAGCCTGGCTTATGGCTGATCAGAACTCCCCCTGTGGGAGTGCACTCACCACAGGGGCAGCACCTGCATTGAGCATCTGTCCCTTGGTGGTCAGTGTATGTCATAGTGACCAGTCATTCCCAGTCATTCTGCTGTTAGGTTCAACTTGCATATTATCCTTTTATTATATAGGATAGAGATCTGGTGCATGGGTGAGGGCCGGCTGGTTTGTCCTGAAGGGTTTCACGGATCAGGGTTGGGGTCCCACTGGGGTTCCTGGCCAGCCTGGGTGAAGGACTGAGGGCCATTTTCAGGCTGGCCACATCCCCTTCAGGGTGGAGTCCCCACTTGGGTGCCTGGCCAGCCTGGGTGAGGGGCTGATGGCTATTTGCAGGCTGGCCAAACCCCCCAGCATGACCCTCACCTGATGAGGGTGGGGCCATCCTGGGTGAGGGGCTGATGGCTGTTTGCAGGTTGGCCTCAGCCCCCAGCAACCCAACCTCCCAGTGAGGCTGGCTGGAAGCAGGTATCTGGGATTTATTTATTTTCTATAATTGAAACTTTGTTGCCTTGAGCAAAGACCACAACCGGTCTAGGCAGGTAGGAAGCTTAGCTTCCTCCATCACTGGGGCAACCAAGCCTCCTGTTTGCTCTAGCTCCGTGGCTGCTGGTCTCCATCTTGGTTGGGTTAATTTGCATATAGTCACTCTGATTGGCTGGTGGGCATGGCTTGGGATGTAGAAGAGTGATGCAATTAGCATATTACTCTTTTATTAGATAACCAACACATTAATTTTTATGCCAGATATTTCTCATATTATTTTCTCCATTTTTCATCCATTTTCTGTTCAGCTTGTACTTCCCTATATTATAGTTTCCTGATTTTCTTTGTGCATGTGTGTGCGTGCATGTTTATCCAATCAGCAGTAAAAACTATTTATTGAGTTGGCAATTTCTGTATTTTCTTTTCTTATTTCTGGATTATCCAATGTATGATTTCTTCTGTTTGAGTTCTCTCATGAAAGTTTTCATCTTGTTAGGTACACCTAGTTACAGTTGTTTTAATGATTTTAGTAAATCCAAATCTTGATAATATATGAGTCTATTTTTATTTTTTGTTAGTTTTAGATAATTCTGTATTATATTTAAATATGTTTTACAGTTTTGGATGTAATAAGAGTTACTGTATATAAAAAATTAGGGATTCTGAATGATGTTATATTTCTCTGGAAAGAATTTAATTTTCATCTGATAATTATAATAGGTGTACTAGAGCCTGGAATTCAGACTTCATAGGGACTGGTCTGTTCATGGTTTAATTTTACTAGTAGTGCATAGCTATTTAGGGGGATCAACTAGAGAACTAGAGTATCACTAGAGTTATACATACTGGTCATGCCCTGAACTCCACCTTTTAAAATCTAAATATTGTAAGAAAAACAAAGCTTCTGCCAGTTTTCAGACTCAGCTTCAGCTTTTATTTGCTTTCTTGGTCTTTTATTCCATATAGGTGAAAATATGAAGCTTCCTCAAGAGGATAAATGGTAAGAAATAATGAGCTATCCTCTGTTATTCTTGTTTCTTCAGAATCTGGGCCCCTCAGCTTTCGCTTGCCTCCGCAATGCTGAACTTCAGTGTGCATTCTAGCCTTCCAATATTACTAAAAACATGAGGTTTCTAGCATCCTCTTGGTCTGGTTGTTCTCTGCTGCTTACAGATAAGCAAATCTGCTAAACAGAGAAGTGAGAGTGAGTGTCTGATGCATCTTAACGAAACTTCCTCTGAGGAAATAAATATTCACTCTTGAGATTTTCATGAGACTTGCATGAGGCTTTGTGACCTATCCTGGGCTTTGACTCAGAAATAAATGATGCAAAAATGCATAACACACAAAAGAAATGAGTCATAGCAACAACCAGACCATAGGGCAATACATGTCAGTCAAGTCTGGAGGCACTGTCACAATTACAACAGAGATGATAAGTGTCCTTAATATTGGAGCAGCTGAATCTGGTGCTCAGAGGCCTGAGCAGTGATGTGCTCACTGGGCTGATTCTGTAACCTGTTTTGCTTGTTGTTCTGATGATGAGTAGCCTTTACTCTCAACATTTCCAGTGGTTTGGTGAGATACTCAATAAACCACCAATAAAATATTTTCTGCTCTTTGTGCAGAATGAATTATATTGCATTCAACCAATTTATACTCTCAACAGCAAGGTCTGAGTATCTCTTCTCCAGCACTCTATTTTAAACTTTTAGACTGTTACCCATTGGAGAGGTGGAAAACTATAGGTGGTTTGCTTTAATATAAAATATATTTATTTTTATTTCATTGATTTATTATTATATTTTTACAATAAATAAAACACAATAAGGTTAATCTTAAAATTGTAATGGAGACAATAAAAGTGAATTATTATTATAGAACCTTAAATATATGATCAGCATATAACATGATGTTCAAAACAAGGTTCAAATTCACTAGAAAATGAAAAGAAAATGTTATAGGTAAGATTTGGTGTAATATTTAAGATGCACCAAACTGGTAAAGTGTATTAAATAATATATAATTACTAAACACCTATGTTTTCTAAGCATTTTTTTCTTCATATATATTTATAAAATATTGTTTATATGTATATGTATATAAATATACTCATATATAAACACACACCCATATGCATTTGTATGTATGTGTATATGCATAGTTACATGTATTCTGGCAGATCTTTTGAATTACCAAAATAAAAATAAGTCATTTAATCTTACAAATAAAGAAGAATGTTTGTAAAAACACTATAACAAAACAAATAAAAATTAATATAGCCTGAGAGTATTTCTAGTAGATTGAACTTGAAGGGAAATTATCTACTTTACTACAGAAAAAAATATATATTAAAAAATTTCAGGTAAATAAATGAGGCCTATGCAATTCATGTAGGGATCAAAAGTGTAATCAATAACATTCAATTAAGTGGCTCTACATGATGAATTAAATATAAATATGTTTTCTAAAGATATCTCCACTTCCTAATGAATTACAAATAGATTCTGTACTTGCTTACATTTTTTATCAGTGCTGTAAAGCCATTTTGAATTTAATGCAGTGTAATTCTTTTTTTAATATTTTTTTATTGATTTCAGTGAGGAAGAGAGAGATAGAAATATCAATAATGAAAGATGATCATTGACTGGCTGCCTCCTGCATGTCCCCTACTGGGGATTGAACCCAAGACCCAGCATGTGCCCTTGACTAGAATCAAACCCAGTTACCCTTCAGTCCTTAGGCTGATGATCTATCCACTGAGCCAAACTAGCTAGGGCAATGCAACATAATTCTTATATTTCACCAACTTAATGTTTGTTCATTGTTAAAATTCTGAGTGTAACATCCAGAACAAAATCTCAGTCTTCTTTGAACATTTCCAACACTCACACCCAAAGCTTTACATTATGACAATTACCAAAGCTATGTCATGTTTGCAGATTGCTTATTCTTTTGAAAATAGCATCATTTATATTGGCAAGACCTATGCTTTTCCCTTATCTCCCATGTGGGAAGAAAAAAAGTAATCTGCAACCAGCAGCATGTTAACTTCTCAATTCGTACCACACTTTAAATTCACTTTTACTTTTGGTCAGAATTCTACCAGTTTGGGGGAGTGGGGTAGTTTTTTTTTTTTTTTAAAGTCTTTATTGATTTTAGAAAGAGAGGAAGGGTGAGGGATAGAGAGGTAGAAACATCAATGAGAGAGAAACATCAATTGGCTGACACCTGCATATCCCCACAAGGGACTGAGCCTGCCACCTGGGCATGTGCCTTGACCTGTAATCGAACTGGTGAACTCTTGGTTCATGGGTTGGTGCTAAACCACTAAGCAATACTGTCTAGGCTGGGGGGGGGGTGTTAGTTTTAATAAAAAGAGAAAGTGTGAGAAAACATGATTTGGGCACATGACTGAACATGGAAGAAACCATGTTTTCTATTTCTCTCAAGAATAATAAGTTTCTGTCTTCCTAGGAAAAAAACTGTTTTTGACCATCACATTAAGTAGCCCACTCAGTTGGAAGCCCATAATATCTGATCAATGACAGCTTTCTGCAGTAGCATACTTCTTCAAATCAGTCAAGCAGCAACAGCTCCCCCCACCCCCCACCCCCGCCCAGGCTTCTAAATGCCAGTCAATGGGAAAAAAAATTTTCCACTTGATAATATGCTTTCACAGCTGAAGTTCAACCAATCTCTAAGTACTCTCATTTCTCAAAATCTGCCATTCCTTGAGTGGTTTCACTTCCTTAAATTCTGTAAGATTAGCTAGCTCTCTGCCTTTCCTTTCTCCCTAGGAAAAGACTGATTGCCAAAACAAAAGAGCACAACTTTTCTTTCAGACAGTGAATGATGGTCTCCTTCTTTCTGTACCACTCAATGAAAACTATAATTCAATATTGTATTTTTTAGGTTGGAATTTCCTTATGTGAAAAAATTCACTCCTATACCTATATTTTTCCTACATCATTTAGTGTTATTTATGGTATGTTGTGGCCTCTTGGTAAACCAAATCATTGAAAAATATTTAAGTAGCAAGGTATGTTAGATTTTATATAACCAGTATTGTCCAAACTTTGGATTCTAGCAGCTTTCTTAAAAGAAAATTTCAAAGCAGATCTAACTGGTAACTAGAAAAACATACTATATCTGGATGAAGTTCAGGCAGGGGAAGCTAACCCTTTCCACTTGTTCTATTAAGCATTTCATCCTTCTTGGGGTGCTAAGGTGCTTCTTTATATCAGCTGAGACTTTGCTAAACAGAGCTTAAACTACTGACACGCTTGTATTCCTCAATTTACACATCAAGATAGTGATGCTCCAATGACTTCCACAGAAATTTACAGGTACAGCAGATTTATGGGGACCAGATTATTTCAACTAAACATGTTGAATTAGAGATCTCAATTGGGCACAAAAGAGGCGATGACAGTTCAACAAACCTCTTGATTTCAGACTAGAGATAAATCCTATTAAAAATCAACAGATAAATGGAATTTTTGATGATTATAAATAAACTAGAGGCCCGTTGCACAAAATTCTTACAATAGGTCCCTCAGCTGGGCCTGCATTCTCTAGCAGTCTGGGAGCATTTGGGGAATGTCCAACAGACTCAGAGACAGGAGAGTCTTCTGCCAATACCACTGCGCTTGCCAGTCATGGGCCCAGCTCAGGGCTTCTGGCTGAGTGGCACTCCCCCTTTGGGAGCACACTGACCACCAGGGGGCAGCTCCTGCAATGAATATCTGCCCCCTGGTGGTCAGTGTGCATCATAATGACTGGTTGTTCTGCCATTTTGTCGATTTGCATATTAGCCTTTTATTATATAGGATGACAAAGTGACCAACAACTGAGGTGCAGGCCCTCCAACTTTAAGGAGAGAAAATGAAACCTGAAGGAGCTACCAGGGAGTAAGAAGAAAACCAGCAGAATGGGTCCCAGAAGTCAAGTGAATGATTTGTTTGTTTGTTTTTTTCCCCATAGACAAAGGAATGACTTTATCAAATAAGGCTGAGGTGTCATAGAGGATTATCTTGAGAAATATCTATGAAATCCAGTAAATTGAAGGTCATTAATAATTTTTCACACAAACAGATCTGATGGTCTAATTGGAGAGAATGGGAGTATAAATAGCTCTTTCAGGGAGTTAAAGTCAATATGTACATAAAGTATTGATTTACCAAGTGAGTTTGAGCAATGCTGTCTTAAATAATATTGGATATGTCTCTTATGAATGAGCCTAAACATACCTTCTAATTGGGAATTTCTCTGGAGATAATAGGAAAAGAGTTCTGGCCACTCATAACAACAAAGGACTTTTATTTTCAAAAATATATATACATATAGAATTACTAGAAGCCCAGTACACAAAATCTGTGCACTGGGGGTGGGGGTTTCCCTTAGCCTAGCCTGCACCCTCTCCAATCTGGGACCCCTCAGGGGGTGTCCAACTGCCAGTTCAGGCCCGATCCCTGTGAGTATTCCCCTAACTACTTCCCTGCCAGCCCAATGACCCCCAATTGCCCTCTCCTGCTGGCCCGGTCACCCCTAACTGCCTTCCCCTGCTGGTCTGATCGCCCACAGCTGCTCTCCCCTGCCAGCCATCTTGTGGTGGCCAACTTTGAGCACATTGGGGTGGCCATCTTTTGCAAGGGTATGATGATCAATTTGCATATTAACTCTTTATTATATAAAATTGTTCTATACATTGAAAACATAGTCTCATAGTCATTCGTACCTCTGAATTTAAGAGAATCATATTCAAAAAAAGGCTTGGTAGAGCAAACCATTTTAAACACTTATTGCTTCCTAAATACATTTAATTGGATATGTATTTACATGTTCTTGAGGTATCTTGCTAAGTCATATTTAGATCATTGCATGGTGTGGGCTTAATTCCCATAAATTGATTATATTTATGTCTTTAAATTCTTGAGTTAAAATACTATCTCTAGGTCTTGCTAAGTAAGTGTATCTAAGAAAAATAGAAACAATTAGATTAAAGGTCATCTCATTTCTTACTGGGAAGATAGCTCATCAAATACCTGGCAAAGTGACATTCCAATAATCTCACACTATAACTCCAACAATCCTTCACAGAATCCCGTAAGATTTAATATTACCCATGTCACAACTGTTTTCTTTCCTGAATTAAGTACATACCATGTATGCAGTGCTTCTCATTAGCTGTACTAGTTTTGAAGTAGAAATTCTATTATTCAAGGCAGGAATTCATAATGGTGTTTCTAATAGCAACAGCAGCCACTTTCTGAGGTTGGCAGCAATCTCTGCTCAGCTTATGTTCCACTCAGTACATGATGGAGCATTTACTGAGCATTCTCCTGGGTACAGAAGTGTCAGCCTGCTTTCAAACCACTTGTCCTCACAGATGATAATAAGACTATGCTCATGTGGACTGTGGCAGCAATTGTGACCTGTGCTTTCATGACACAATTGTTGCAAAATGAAATAAAGAACATGAATAGAATTTGATATGCAGATAAACTTGTATTTCAGGTACTTTTAAGGGAGATATTATTCAAATAGGAGGAAGTGAAAATTGAGGAAATATATTCAGAAAATTACCATATAGTTTGTTATGCCCCAATATCTCCAGTAGAATCAGTTTTACCAATTTTAGAATAATTGAAGGGAAAGCCAGTTTAGCCAGTTTGCATTAATAAAAAAGTCCAAATTCATTTTTTGTACATACATGAAGATATTGGTTGCCTAAGTTATAAGTTTCTGTCACCAAATTTTTCTTTAAAAATTACAACTCTAATTTTGTGCAGTTATGAGGAAATATATGTTTCATGGGTCCCAAGGGAGAGAAAGAGGGTAAATATTAATTATTATAAACCAATGGTAGTCATTCTGTTCTTCTGATCAGTCACTGTGGAAATGACAGATCCTAAACTGATGAAGTAGAAAGAAGATGCTTGGACTGTTTTTCTTTGCCCCTATAACTCAATATGATAAAGGCATATCCTAAGATTTGCAATTATTCTTATAAGGATATGATGCTGAGAGCTGGTGTATCCAACTAGCACTCATAAGAGACATATCAAGAGAATTACATAGAAGTTGATCAGACTCTTGCATCATTGAGTGATTGTATTAAATTACCCTATAACAGTTTACCTATGAACTTCTGGTTATTTGAGATAATAGTTATTCTAAACATGTCAACAGAAGTTTTAGTACTTGCCAATATAAACATCTGATGTAGCTAATAAGTGTTGAACAATAATTTAAAACTATGACTTATAATTCAAATTAGTAGGCTCTTGCCATGGCAAAATCTGAAATTATTTTAAAATTTAATGTTTATACCAACTGAGTATTCATTAAAATAGATTTTTTTAAATTTTTAGTTCAGAGAACACAATTATATAAATTTGGTGATTAAAAGAGCATATATACCAACAATTCCAGCTGCCTCTATTTAACTTTAAAAAACTGATGCACAGCTCAGCCAGTGTGGCTCAGTGGTTGAGCATCGACCCATGAACCAGAAGGTCACCTTTTTGATTCCTGGTCAGGGCACATGCCCAGGTTGAGGGCTTGATCCCCAGTAGGGGGTGTGCAGAAGGCAGCTGATCAATGATTCTCATCATTGATGTTTCTATCTCTTTTCTCCTCTCCCTTCCTCTCTGAAATCAATAAAAATATATTAAAAAACAAAAACAAAAAACTGATACCCAAAGCTAGTTGATTGAAAATATACCTTTTCTGTCCCTTATGTCATTTAAATAAGTAAAGCTTGTGTTAAAACCTGAATGTCATGAAAAATAACTATGCTTATCAGGGGGAAAATACCTCTTTCTCTTTTAGTCTTAGCTCTACTAAGTGCTAAATGAGATAAATAGTACATTATAATGCTTTGATAAACATTAAATAACACTACTCACTTAAAATTACTGGCACATATTAGCTGAAAATATTAGATTTTATACATATATCTTTCTATGAAAAGAATTTTTGCAGGCAAAATTAGAATGTCAAAAAATGCACTTGAAGAATGAGTAGTATGGTTAAATGTACTATTACTATACAATATTGTATTGTAGGTCTTTTCTTTAGAATTAAAACATATCAACATTGTAAAGGTTTTGATAAGTTCTGGAGTAAAAAGATCTATGTTTGTTATCTATTGTTGCATAGCAAATTATCTCAAAAATTAGCATCTGAAAGAATCTAAACTAATAAAAGCAAAATAGTAAAATTAACCGTTTCTCTGAGACAGATAAGCCACGCCCACCAGCCAATCAGAGCGGCTGTATGCAAATTAGCCCAGCCAACATGGCGGCCGCCACTCACGGACCTGAGTAAATGGCCGTTTCCATTGTGGCAAGAATGAAAGTGAAGCTGCGCCCGCTCAGCTCAGCTCCAATTAAACTGGCTCTAGCAAAACACACCTTTGAAACAATATAACAATCATAGAATCCTCGGGAGCTGAAGGAAAGAGCAGCC
>PVJC01028766.1:0-22332 GCA_004026665.1 Murina feae | reverse complement strand
GAATTCTTGCCATTTGCAGCAGCATGGATGGAACTGGAGAGTATTATGCTAAGTGAAATAAGCCAGTCAATGAAAGAAAAATACCACATGTCCTCACTCATCTATGGATAATAAAGACCACTATAAATTGATGAAAATAAACAGATACAGAGGCAGAACAGCATTGAATGGACTGTCAACCTACAGCTGGAAGGCTGGGGAGGGTTGGGGGGGAGTTAAGAGACCAATTGAAGGACTTGCATGCATGCATATGAGTATAATCAATGGACACAAGACACTGGGGGGTAGGGGAGGAGGGGGAGGGTCAGGGGAGAAAAATGGAGACCTATCTAACACTTGTTGTAATACTATAAGCAATAAAACAAAATTTTAAAAAAAGTGACTAATAAGAAATCTTCATTATTCAATTCAATATAAAGCAAAATTACTTTGTGTGATGCTCTGGTACTCCCAGTTTCATGCCAGAAAGAAGGTCAATTCAGAAATAAGAACAGTAAGTATGTTCAGATACATCAGTGCTCACCTGGGAAAAAAGATGGCCATCCTCTTCCCTATGAACAAGATTGGAAAGGTAGCAGTGGACCAAAAGGTGGGAGTCATCCAAGATGGTATTAAACCAGCGCCTTGTGGGGAGCAGGGCCTAGGAAAAATAAGTACCACGGCAGTAAGTGTGCAGGCTTTCTGTGGCTGGAGGTGAAACTATTGCTATCTAACTTGAAAGTGTTAATCACATCCAAAGTCCCCTCCAGTCGCCCAAAGACACCATGCACAAAGCAAGATCCATGTTGTAAATAAACTCAGTGTTAATATTTCTCAAAAAATACAGATTTTTGAGTGTTTCCACCCCCCCCCCCCAAATAAAATCCTATATGAAATCCCAATATGAACTGGGTATAGGTTTAAAAATGAAGCTGCTCTGAGAAAAAAGGGAGTGAGGAACCCTGAGTAGAGACTCCGTTTGTGGTTCCCACCTCCCACACCCACTCTGACAGTCAGCAAGGCAATGCTGCGGAACTGCCAGTGTGAAAACCACTAATCTAATCTAACACCCCCACTTTATGGGTGAAGTTACTGAGGTCCCCAGAGGTTATAAATTAGTTACAGGCAGAGCTAGAAAGTGAATGAAGATCTCATGAATGCCATAATTAGTCTAAATACTCTGATCCTCATGCCAAGAAACCACTCCACCTTTCCAGATAAGGAACAGACAGAAAGGATTTTCTGTCAATCTGCTTTGCTAAAGATGGAAGGAAATAAATTAAATCTGAAGTACACCATCTCTATATCTGTGTTTTTCATTAAAATCTTTACCTAATAGTATGAAATTTTCTTTTCTAAGAATCTTAATGAGAAAAAATTGACAATAGATGTTATATCATTCTTCAGCAACAATATTAGGCAAATTTTTAAAAGTGAGATTATTAGCCCTAACCGGTTTGGCTCAGTGGATAGAGCGTTGGCCTGAGGACTCAAGGGTCCCGGGCTCGATTCCAGTGAAGGGCATATACCTTGGTTGCAGGCGCATACCCAGTAGGGAGTGTGCAGAAGGCAGCTGATCAATGTTTCTCTCTCATCGATGTTTCTAACTCTATCCCTCTCCCTTCCTCTCTGTAAAAAATCAATAAAATGTTGTTGTTTTTTAAAAAGTGAGATTATTAAAGAGATGGCCACAAACCCATGATTTCAGCCACTATTGAGAACTCTATGAAGAGGTATTAAAATGTGACAGAAAATCAACTGCCATTGCTGAACTCATATTTAACAACTACACTAAATCATGTTTTTTCTACAAACAGCAGCCATCTGAAAACTTCAAGAGTCAACTGCTCTGACTTTCCTCCCTATGAGACACCTTGAAATAGGTACATTAAACTAAGACTAGTTTGAGGTGATAAAAACATATAGTGTCGTATACATAAACTTAGCCTCCTTAGTGATTACATGATAGAAAAGTCACTGCACACTTCTTACCTCTAGATCAATCATAAGTTCAATGAATCTTTCACAGTAATGAACTTTGTCCATAGTGACAGGTTCTAGATATAATGAAGAAAGCATGTTAGAATTTTCTTACTTAGGTTATTCTGTGTTACTAAATCCTAAAATTGGCATTGATTTAAACAAGGCCACTAGTCTCTTACTCAGCAGGATTGGACTATGATCAGAGTAAGGACCTCACATAGATTTCATAAGAAGGCAGGTCCTACCCTTATGTTTAGCTCTATAAATATAAGAAAACAAAAAACCTAGCTTGGATCAGAAACACATTATAAAAATAAGATTTGCAAAAATATTTTAAAGTGTTAATTTTAAAAAATTTGTGAATGATTAGATTTTGAAAAAACCTGAGATATAAAAACTAGAAAGGCAGTTTTATATCATTTATCGCCCCACTTTCCTTATTGTCTTCGCATGCTAAATTTCTAGAACTTCTTTCATGTTCATAAACACATGCATATATGTGCACATGTATGCATACAAATATACTACAGAATACATAGAAAATGGGTGGGAAAGATACACACCAAACCAATTAAAGGGATAATTTTTATAACTTTTTTCCCATTACACATGTATTCCTTTTGACATTAAATGTCAATGACACAGAGCAATAAAATATTTTTTAAATCACCCTTATTTTTATACTATCCACAAGCATAATGCACTACTGTAAAAAACATGCACATTTTTGTTGTAAATAATTACAGTTCTGGGACATGCATATTTCAGATTACAAGGTTTTTTCCAAATGCCAGGAAATGGTCTACCACTTTACCAGCTGAAACCATCCTGCCAAGACTGTTTCAATGAAAAAGGAGGTAATTTCAGAATCTCTACTGCTGCTTAGTCTAAGGACTACCAGCAGTAACTAACAGCACTAGACCTGTAGTAGGTACCCTATAAATGTTAATACATTTATTAAATTTACTAGAGGCCTGGTGCACAAAATTCATGCAAGGGGGGAGGGGGAGAGGTGTCCCTGGCCTGCACCCTCTCACAGTCTGGGAGCCCTCAGGGGATGTGTGAGCTCATAGGGAGGTAACCAACTGATGTTCTCTCTCTGTCTCTTCCTATCCCTTCCCCTCTCATTAAAAAAAATCAAGGGAAAAATATCCTTGGGTGAGGATTAACAAATAGAAATAAAATAACAATATTAAAATAAAATAAAATAAAATAAAATCACTCTAAGAACAGTTGATAAAGATTAGTAAATCCTATATGGACATCTAAATAACTTCACAAATAAGCCGAGTAAAAGAAGACAGTTACCAGAAAGTGGGACTGACTTCAGCACGGAGATAAACTTCTGGATGAGCTGTGAAAGAAATCTTCTTTCTTGATAGGCTCTAAAATCACATTCAGAACGACCAATCATTTTGAAAAGCAATTATTTCAAAAGTAAAAGATATTGAACAAGTCTTTCTTACACTGTTCAAATGCTCCATCTCTCTCTGAAATTGGGACCATAAACTGAACACAAAGCTTCTTCTCTATGTGTAAAGACAGCACTACATGAAGAGCCTCATCCCTAGCCTAATAAGCAACTAAACAAGCACCTCTTTCTTCCTCAGGTAAAAGCTTTCACTTGTGACTCAAAGGTCAGGACAAGAAAGGAGTTTCCAAAATTTCATGTATAGTCTGCCCTTAACGTAAGAAATCTATTTAGGTATGTAGTTAAAATAAGATGAGCAATTTTATACTTTAACTAGGGGCCCGGTGCACAAAAATTTGTGCACTCAGCAGGGGTTGGGGGGGTACTTAATCCCTGCCTGTGCTCTCTCACAGTTTGGGACCCTGGAATCCATTGGGGCACACAGCACACACGGAGGGCACACCTTCCTGTGTGCTGTGTGCCCCGCATGGATTTCCAGGCCTCAGCCTCAGGGGCAGAGCTGGCTCGGATCCTCCGCCTCCCCACCCCCCCAGGCTGCCCAGCCGCCTGGAATCCAAGGGGTGGCACTCCCTGAGTGCCCGTGCCCCCACCCCATCACAGATCTACTTCCTGGCTGCAGGGCAGCCTGGGGGCCTGGGCTGGCTTGCTCCGCCAGGCCCCGGCTGCCCTGCCGCCTGAAATCGATCACGGGAGCACGGGCACACACGCCTCTGGGCCGAGCCCCCGTGATCACGGATCTACTTCCAGCTGCAGGTAAGCCTGAGGGCCTGGGCTGCCCTGCCGCCTGAAATCGATCGCGGAGGCTCGGGCACTCACGGAGGCGTGTGTGCCCGTGCCCCCGCGATCACGGACCTACTTCCAGGCTGCAGGACAGCCTGGGGGCCTGGGCTGCCTTGCTCCCCCAGGCTGGCTGCCCTGCCGCCTGAAATTGATTGCGGAGGCTCGGGCACTCACGGAGGCGTGTGTGCCCGTGCCCCCGCGATCACGGATCTACTTCCAGGCTGCAGGACAGCCTGAGGGCCTGGGCTGCCCTGCCGCCTGAAATCAATCGCGGAGGCTCGGGCACTCACGGAGGTGTGTGTGCCCAAGCCCCCGCGATCACAGACCTACTTCCAGGCCGCAGGAAGGCAACAGATGGCGGCAGCGGACAACGGGAGGCGAGCCTCTCGGTGTCTGCCGCCGCCATCTTGGCTGGGCTAATTTGCATACAGCTGCTCTGATTGGCTGGTGGGCGTGACTTACCTCGTCTCGGAGAAACGGTTAATTTTACTATTTCGCTTTTATTAGTTTAGATATGCTTAAAAGTATTAACTATAGCAGAGTATTACAATGTCTAAAAAGTAAATGTAAGTTCAAAAAACAATTTCTACTCCTTACTAATTTAAATAGCTAGCAGGAAAATTAGAGGGTTCCACGCCCAAATGGCTGTAAAAATTCAGAGGAACAGAACAAAGAAGTGAGTTTGGGAGGAAAAAAACCATTAGTATTATTTGCTTAAGTCAAATTGGAGTTCATGGCAATGCATCCAAACAGAAATATACAGCACGGAGTTATACACAGATAGGAAAGTGTGGAAGTCAGGGCCAGAGAGATTTAAGGGTAAATCGTATTGAGTTAAGAGAGAGGGTTTAAAAAAAAAGTACTCAAATGATGCAAAGACATCATGTAATTAGTCCAAAAGGAGTGAAAAAAAGCAATTGAAGGTGGAGAAAGAAAAAGGATTACTGCTAGGACAGTCATACAGTAACAAGGCAAGAGCACAATTAGATAAGTTAGCCTCAAAGGGGAGAGAAATAAACTTCGCAGAGCATGCGGATCCTTTTCCTGTGTCCCACTAATAGAACTCTTGTCAATGAATACTTGCTACCAGACTTTTATCCAATGGATAATAATTACTATTAAAATAACCCATAACCATCACCTCTTCTTTAATCCTTATATTTGACTTGTTTTTCTCCTTAGCATGTATCACCATCTAATATACTATATATTAGTAATTTGTCTGTTTATGGCTGTCTTCCCCAACTAGACTGTAAGCTCCACAATGGCAGGAATTACTTTCCATTACGTTCTCTGCTACATCTCCTATGCCAATGCCAAGAATGAGGGAGTAAGAAAACTTGGAATGACAGCCTGAAGATTGTGGAGAAAACTGCAAACCATCCATGACAGACTATGGACAAGAGGCAGGGAGAAGACCACTGGTGTTACGGTTAAACCCTCAATTTCGCAGACCTCAATTTAACAAACTTTGGATTTAACAGACAACATTTCCAGTCTGTATGTCATATGGGAAATTTAACACCCTATTAATTTGAAATTGCTTTAACCAAGATTTGCTTATAATTAAATTAGCAGGTGTAGTTTTGATTATTGATTCAGTTCTTTTTAACAAATTTTAATGAATAGACCATATGCTGGAAAAAACACTGTAGTAATTTTGCCAACATAAGTGAATATTATATACAACTACAGTCTACATATTCAAATCCAGGAGTCACCACTTGTGAACAATGCTCAGAAAATGATTAGCACGTGCCCACACTGCACTGTGCTTGGTAATCGGTTCTGTTGCTGAGTGCACGACTTTCTGCAGCAGCGTCATGCACGCCAGCCCATGTTCCCACTTGCAAAAGCCATGCCCCAGCTGTGTGCATCTGTTTCTCGCAGTGATCGGTGAGTGCACACATTTACTAGATCTATTCAATATAAATTTAAAATTGCAGTAATACATATAGAAAAATTTTCTGTGAAATTAAGCTTTTCATACATACTAAATTTTAATTACACAAATGTGCCTAAATAAGTAAAAATAGGTAAACTAATTTGTCTATTTTTTCACATATGCATTCGGAAAACCTAATTTATTATATGGACTTTCAGCTTTAATAGACACCTCTTTGCCCAAATTAGTCTGTTATATCAAGGTTTTACTGTGCTTATCCCTCAGGCAGAGAGAAGAGAAAGAAGGAAAATGTGGTAAAAACACTTCTTAATCATTTATCTGGTTCACTAATATTTAAGGAAATAGCAAACCAATCAACACCATCTAAGACCCACAACCCAGCATAATAAACCAACAAGAATGAAGCTTTGGAAACATACTGTTCTCTTGCTTCTGGATCCATCTTTTCATCATTCTTTTTAATCAAGTTCCAGAATTTTCTTAGCTTAGGTGTCTTTTTTAATTCTAATTCCAAGCGTGCCTGAAAGAATTATGAAATATTAAATCACTAGTAACCTCAAAGTTTATAAGAATAAAGATTAGATCAACTATTAGTTTTCTAATGTATGAATATAACAGAGAGCAATAGGATAAAACCTGAAAGTAATATGACAAAACCTGAAAACTAAGAAATAACTGTATTTTTAAAAACTGTTCAATTCTAACACTTGTTAATAGAAAAAACTAAGACAAAATAAACTGCCTTTTCTAGTCAAGATTTTAAGCTCAATTATCATTTAAATTCCCTTATTCCTAAAATTAATTTCAGTTCAAAAAATAGGAGCATTAACATTTATGAGCAAGATGATTTAAAAAGTTTGAAAAATGAGTCTGCAGCAATAAACATAAAACAGATATTATAAGTAAACAAGGTAATGTCGACATCACCATATTTTTTCTTATGGCATTTAGCAGTTTTTCACTTACTATTAATTATTTATATGTATCTTTTTCTCTCCTCATTAACCGGTACCTAGAATGAGCTTGCATATCCAAGTATCTGCAAAAACACCCATGCAGGAAATCGAATCCTGAATAAAGTATTACGCTGAAATTTGAGTTTTAACTTTACTCCCTAAGGTCTGTTAATTTGACTTTGATATCAGTATATATTTCTAACAAGGATCTGATAAAAAAAAAAAAAAAAAAAGCAGTCATTGATATTAAACATGATCTAGACCTTCTTCCTATAACTGTATGTATATATTCCAATCAAGGAAAATAAAAATTCAATTCTGTATTGAGTCTCATCCAAAGAATACATAAGAATAAACAATAGCCTGGCTGATGTGGCTCAGTAGTTGAGCCAGGAGGTCATGGTTTGATTCCTGGTCAGGGCATATGCCCAGGTTTTGGGTTCCATACCATGTGGGATGTGCAGGAGGCAGCCAACTGATGTTTCTCTCAACACTGATGTTTCTATCTCTCTCTCCCTCTCCCTTCCTCTCTGAAGTTAATAAAAATACTAAAAAAGAAAAAGAATAACTATTTTGCTAAATTAAGGCCCTTCTGTATGAGCTCAATAGATACTATCTTATTTCATCTTATAGCACTAAAATTAATACAATATACATTGGTTTACACATAAGAACTTACAAATTGAAAAACTAAATCTACGATAAAATTAATGTATGGTAAATTAGATACATTTTTTTAAGCAAGAAAAGGGATTTTTAGCTAACATTTTATATTCCTATTAAAGCTACATAGTCTAAAACCACATATTGCACTTACAACACATATACAAGTAAATTTCTGAATTTAGATACTTACAGGCTGTAAGCCCATCCACATTGGGAGAGAGATAAGCTGCTGTACTTGACTTCGTATCAAGTCTACTTCCTGTTTAAAGCATGAATTAAACAAGTTTATAAACAAATGAGCATTTTAACCTAAGTCTTTACATATGCAGCATACTGTCTTCTTAATTTTAGGGGGGAAAATGTGACCAATACTTTTAAATTAATGACACTGTAATATTAAGAAGTTCAATACTTTGTTTTAAAAGATACAGTCAATCCTTATTATTCGTACAATCTGTATTTGTGAATCCACCTTCTTGCAAAAATGTATTTGTAACACCAAATTCAACATCCTCACGCTTTCACCGTTGTTCACACCAGCACAGAGCAGGGAAGATGTGAGTTACCCAACATGCATATTTTCAGCTCTGCCTTCTCGTTTCAGCTCTTCTATACACAAATGTCCTTTTTCTGGTCTATTTAGGGCTACTTCTTCACATTTTTGTGCCTTTTTAGTGTGATTTTGCTAATTAAAATGGCTCCCAACCACATGGTTAAAGTGTTGTCTAGCATTCCTAGGCTCAAGAGGGCTGTGACGTGCCTTACAGAGAAAATGTGTTATATAATGTTTGTTCACATGTAAGTCATGAGCCATTTGCAATGAATTCAACGTTAATGAGTCAACAATATATAATACATAAGGTGTGTTTAAACAGAAACACATATAAAACAAGGTTATGCAGTGACTGGTTGAGGAAAATGTGACCAAAGCAGCTTGCTGAACCTATCTCTGTATTTCCCCCGAGGAGCAAAGGCTCAGGTTTAGCTAATTCAGTGTCCACAGCAACTTTGAAGAACATAACTACTCAGATATTGAGAACTGATCATACACTGAAAAAATATAGAGCATTTCAATAAGCTGGCTTTACGTTAATTAAACCTAGCACCAAACTAATACTAATTAAATCTCATTTCTGTTCAGTTTTTGATAAGGAATCACATCTATTTATATTTGCTTTGCTTGGTTTAATAAATGTTAAAGATGTAAAAGTGACATTACAAGGGGGCATGATAAGTCTATTTTTTATGCCTTTACAAGATCCATGTGAGATAGTACATGGAAACAGGTAATAACCATCCTTCTACCAACATTCAGTCTCCAGGACAGGAAACAACCCCATGCATTCTCCTACAGGGGTCTAAGTGCACATCAATTCAGAAGCACTTATCTTTAAATAAACAGGCATATACATTCAGATAACCACAGGAGGGAAGCGCAAATAAAATATTAATTACTGTAAATATTTAATTTTTTTACAAGATAATCTTATGAAGGGTTAGAAATGTATCATATACAACCCAAGAGATTTTCAAAGATCACCCACAAGTGCCCCTACTCAATCAACTCAAAATGAGCCTCCCGCTGACCTGCCATCCTGCGGTGAAGGATGACTGAGAGTAACGAAGGTGCTTCTGTGTGTAGCTACAGCACAGACCTCATCACTCAAAAGTCCTATTAACCCGACTCTCTGTTGCTCTACCTTGGAGAATTTCAGTTCTCATTATCATTTTTCTTAGAGTCTAATAGAAAAAAGAGAGAGCAAGTCCAAATATATGAAAAAGCAAACATCTTGTAAAATGGTTAAGAAATGGTTGAAATTAAGCTGTTAGCATTATCCTCATTTTCCATTGCTGTGAATGAAGAGTTGCTACAGAGGTAATATCATCTACAGTCAACTTAAAAGAACAAAAAACTTGAAAGTTCCCTGAAAGATCAAGTAAAATTACCAAACTATTGAAGCAGTGATCAAGAAAAAGCAATAAGACTGTCTGTTCATGGAGTGAAAATTCACCATCAGTTTCAGCCAATGCTGCTTTCAAGATGCACTTGAAAAAGAATGGGAAGTGGTCTGGCTTCTTCTTGAAAGTCTGAGAAGAGAAAAATGAAAATTCATTTTGAAATAGCTTGCTCACCTCTTTTTCTTCATTAAACAAGCACTGGAAGACTTTTTAGGAGACTACTTAAAAAAACAAATAATTACCAAAAGATTACTTGCTTACTTATAATTAACTAGAGGCTCAGTGCATGGATTCGTGCACTGCTGGGGTCCCTCAGCCTGCCTGTGCCCTCACGCAATCTGGGACCCCTTGGAGGATGTCGGACTGCCAGTTTTGAGAGATGTAGTAGTGTACAAAGCTGCAGGTGGCCAGGGAGGACCCCAAGCCGGGCAGGGTGCTGCACCACTTCGGCTCATCCCAGCCCTGCTGCATCTGCTGCTGCTGAACCCGGTGTCTGGTGCCCATTGGCCAGGTGAGTGGTGCTCCTGCTGTGGGAGCACACTGATCACCAGGAGCAGCTCTTGCGCCGAGCGTCTGCCCCCTGGTGATCAGTGCACATCACAGCGACCAGTCAAGCAGTCAACCGCGCTTAGGGTTCTATATATATATAGGTGGCAGCAAGTCAAACAGTATAAGTTTCTGGACTATTGAGAGTTGCAGAAATCTTTGGCTAATACAATGGCTTTAATTTCTTTATCTTTTCTTCTATGGATTGTACTTATAACTACTTAGGCTTTATAGTCTCAGTAAGGATCTGAAGTGGTTTAAATCTTCTGATTTAAACAAAAGAAACAGCATCTTCAGCAAAAATTATAGTGCTCCCACTCTAATTAATCTCAAGGACACCCTCTCCTGTTTTATATTCCCTCTTTACTCTTAATATGTAAATAATGTTGTTGTTTTTTTAAAGTATGAATAATGTAAAAATATTCAATTTCTCTCTTTGGTCTACCTCTCTATTTAGTGTCTGCCACATCTCTCCTTTCATAGACAAATGCTCCAAATGTACAGTGCACACTAGCTGTTTTCATTCATTTCTCTAAAACAACTTCTACCACAGCAGTCCCCTGAAACTGCTACACTGGCAAGTCCAAAGGATTCTTACCTATCCTCAACTCATGTTCAATGTGCTGCAGGCTCCTCTTCCTTTTTTCCCTTATGCGGCAGTGGTTACCTAGAGTTCTAGTCTCATTCCTCTACTCCCTCAATGCCTCACTACCAAATGCTAATGATGCCAAATACCCATCTTCTGTTCAGATTCCTCCCTTTAGTTCTAATCTTACATTCCTCTGTAATGATATATAACATGCCAAAGGCAATTTAAACTTGATAAATCCAAAACTCAATTCAACAATTTTGTACCCTCCAAAGTATTCCTCAATCCTCTTTTACCTATTTGTTAAATGGCAATTATCTTTTCTATGCAGTTGACCAAACCTGGAAGGTTATTGAAAATTTTACCCTTCTCTAATGCGACAGTGATTACCAAGTCCAATGTATTCTACTTTCTAAATCTCTGTGAAATCTCTTATCTTAATCTGCATTGCCATTTCTCTATTTCAAACCACCAAAGTGGTCTTTATAATATGCAAACTGATCAGGGCATTCTCTCACTCAAAAGATTTCCCCTCTTCTTTCCTAAGGCAGTCTGAAGCAACTTCAAGAAATTGCAAAGATCGCTCAATAAGACACAAGGCCCATATTTTACTTTGAGCTCTAATCTGCCATACATGGTAGTCCCTTAATGAATATTTGACAAAAGAAACCATGCTTTTATTTTAAAGAATCTAACACCTTTTCACTTTGGAGACAAACCCTCAAAAGAGATGACAAGTATCCATTCCTTTTTTTCATTTAAAAAAGAATGAAAGGGAAGAAACTCATTTTACAGTGGCCAAAGGAAACCTAGATTTTTAACCTCTACTGACCAAACCTCTATTATATTAAGCACAAAGAGAAAATGTCAGTTTATTAGAAGATTCAAAACAGTAATACAGCCCTAACCGGTTTGGCTCAGTGGAGAGAGCATTAGCCTGAGGACTCAAGGGTCCCAGGTTCGATTCTGTTCAAGGGCATGTACCTTGGTTGCGGGCATATACCCAGTAGGGACTGTGCAGGAGGCAGCTGATCAATGTTTCTCTCTCATCGATGTTTCTAACTCTCTATCGTTCTCCCTTCCTCTCTGTAAAAAAATCAATAAAACATATTTTAAAAAAACACAAAACAGTAATACAGATCCCAAATCAGAGACAAAGAGAAAACTGAAATTATAATATAAACATCTGTCTTGACTTTGGAAACACTGTTTTATACACGTAAAACTATAGTTGTGAAATAAGGCACTACAAAATATTAGCTCATTGAGCATTATCTATCTGCACTAATTAATATAAACTTCACTTTATCTGATGTAAAAGTCTTTATAATCCATGTCATTCTTTTTTTAAGCACAAAGCAAAAAATAATTCCACATTCATAATTATTTAATTAATAGTAAATTAGTTTGAAGGAAGTATTGAAACCAAATGAAATCTAGTATTTTTTTTTTTTAATATATCTGTTCTTTCTCTCAACATTTAGTTTATTATTGGGTAAAATTCTGTTCTGAAAACATTTAGTACCGGTAAAAAGTTCTGCTACTTTGCAATGGCTTTAAGTGAGCACAGTATGAAGTAACTTAAATCTGTTACCTCCCATGCAGGGACATTTTCTCTGAACTTCTCATTCACCATACAACAAATGGACATTAAATAGGCCTTGCTGGACACTTGTGGAGAATAATTCATCCAGAGGTAATTTTCAAGGTACTGGCTGTGAAGAGTGAAAAGACATAGGATATTTCTTTAGTCATTGACATTTGTAATATGTCATTCACCTAAAAAGCATATTATTTACAACTTTCTGAGAATATTTTGAATTTCTATATTTGTAATTTGAGGAACCTTCACAAATTTACTTGTAATCTAGGTCACTGCTACTTACTACAAACTTATGTATAGCAAATGCAGCTTTGGAGAATGAGAGTCTTATATTTCAAATAGGAAGACATCAAAGGTTACTGACATGTAATTATCACCACGAGAACATTAGGTCTGCCTTTTATCCAAGGCTCTTTGTAGAGTAATAAGAATATCTGACAAGTGTCACTTTTAAAACAAAATGATATGATGGGCAGAGAGAAATGTAATTGAGAATTAACACTGACTCCTATCAGAACCAAGTGACTTCCTAAGAATGATACTTAACAATCAAGAGTCTTCGTAATATTTAATTTACGAGATATTCAACATATGTCAGTTTTCAAGATAACTGGTATTTTCCTCTCAAGATGCCACAATTCTTATTTTAAGACCGTGGTGAAAGTATTCTTAATCATATTACATATCTCTGACTTCTAAAACATAACTTAGTCATTTCTTATTCAGGGTAGTTATAAGCATCAATTACTGTACTGGGTTGTACTCTAAAGCAGTGGTCGCCAACCTTTCGAACCTCACGGACCATCAGTGGTCCTCGGATCACCAGTTGGTGACTGCTGCTCTAAAGCACTAATTTTTAAAAATCAGGATTTGTTGTTCCTACTTTATTTTTGTTCCTACTTTAAATCATTCCACATGCATAACGTTTTAATCACTTACACCTGCATGTGCACGTGCGAGCGCACACACACAGACAATAAGACAATTAAGTGTTTTAGATTCTGCTGTGGGCTATAATTTTTATTACTTCTATGCTTCAAAGATCTGCTCATACTGGTATTTCCATGAGTCTATCTTTAGCAATCCCTCTTGCTTAATTTGTGAGACATTAGGAAACTGGAGAAGGAATATTTTACTCAAAATAATGGTCAAGGCTTCAAGTTAGAAACTAAAGTGTTCTTTCATAAATAAAATGCATAAAGAATCATTTCATTCCTTTCTTACAAATTTAAATTCCTTATTTCTGAATTATGTCCATTAGAATCTCTGTTAGCAATAGTCTGTTAATGTGTCTGAAATATCTTTATTTCATGACAGTTTATCTGGTTATAGAATTCTTTCTATATTGATAGGTTTTTTCCTGTTTACTAATCTTACTATATTATCTTCTTTATCATTACAATTGGGAATTTTACATTCAATCTATTGTCTTTCTTCCTCTTTGAATAATCTGTCTTTTCATTGAGAAGATTTTAAGATCTTCACTCTTTCTTTGCTGCTCTGCAGTTCCTCTGTTCACAATTTGCATGCTCACATGGAAATTACATAAAAGTCCCTGAAAGGTAACCAGTTTTTCAGTTATTAAAAATTGTTCACTGTCATTGGTGCCTGAGATCTGTTCTGTTGCTTTCTCCTTCAGTTCCTGCAATGCTTTGGTTTCTGCTATTTGTCAGGACCATAGAATTCTGGTTTTATCCTAATTGTGTATCAGCATCCTCTTTTTTCCTGTCTTCTTGGAAGATGATATGATGGAAAGGGCATCATTAACCTTAGGGCCAGATGGGTCCAATTCCTAGCCTCTATTTTCCTCTATAAAATAAGGAAGATTTTATTGGAGTTATTGGCGCTAGATGAAAGGTAGACCTATTTTCTACAATGTCTCCAAGTTCCATCTTATTCTAACCACTTGTTTGTATGTAACTAACTTTTTTCTATATCGTGTTGTTTTTTTCTCTTTAATGCTCAGGAGCCCAGGTATAGGAGACAGTTAGGTTCAGGGCCTCAGGTCTGGTAGGGTTAATTCATAACTATAAACTTTAATTTCTCTCTGTAAAACTGGTAAAAACACCTACTTCATGTAATTTGTTTGTGAGGTTCAAATCCGTGTTGTGTAGGTAGTAAGAGTTGTTAAAAGAGAGACTCTGACCTCCGATGTAGACTAAACCTCAAGGTAGCGTGGAGAAACAGAAAAATGAGCTTTGGCATCAGACACTGGCATGCCAACTCTGCCAATTACTTGACTGCATTATCTTCAACAAACTACTTCATCTCTCTGATCTCAGGTTCTTCCTCCACTAAATGTGAAGTATAATACTGAACTTGCAGGATTGCTATGAGAGCTCCATACATAAAATATTTAACATTGTGCCTATCTAATACAAGACAAGTATTCAATAAATGGTAAATATTACTATCATAAACAACAACTCTGGCTTTTATTTCCAGCCAACAGGCCATACCTGGTTGAAATATGACCTAATTTACCTTTGTGATCTAAAAACTATACATTCTCTTTAGTCTGAAATATTTACAAGTGGCTAGGTCAGAACAAGGCTGCCTTGGTAACAGCAATTTAGCTTGGAAGGGGGAAAAATGGCTATAGAATGAACTCCAATTTACTTAGGCTGATGACTAGTTGAACTAAGAGTTCAGAAATTGCTCAGCACACACCATCTTAATTATTGAGAAACTAGAGGCCCGGTGCCCAAATTTTTGTGCACTGAGCGGGGGGAGGGGGGGGGTGTCCCTCCCCCGCTCACAGCCTGTGCCCTCTCACAATCTGGGACCCCTCAGGAGATGTTCACTTGCTGGCTTAGGCCTGCTCCACAGGGGATGGGGCTTAAGCTGGCAGTCATACATCCCTCTGGCAGCCCAGGAGCCCTCGGGGGATGTCTACTTGCCAGCGGGGAGCAGGCCTAAGCTGATGTCAGACATCCTTAGCATTGCTGAGGAGGCAGGAGAGGCTCCCACAACCACCGCTGTACTGGCAGCCATTAGCCTGGCTTGTGGCTGAGCAGAGATCCTCCTGTGGGAGTGTACTGACCAGGGGCAGCTCCTGCATTGAGCATCTGCCCCCTGGTGGTCAGTGTGTGTCATAGTGACCAGTCATTCCCAGTCGTTCTGCTGTTAGGGTCAATTTGCATATTACCCTTTTATTATATAGGATAGAGGCCTGGTGCATGGGTGGGGACTGGTTGGTTTGCCCTGAAGGGTGTCCCGAACAGGGTGGGGGTCCCGCTGGGGTTCCTGGAAAGCCTGGGTAAGTGGCTGATGGCTGTTTGCAGGTTGGCCACAGCCCCTTCAAGGTGGGTGTTCCCCCCTGGGGTGCTTGGCCAGCCTGGGTGAGGGGCTGAGGACCATTTTCAGGCTGGCCACATCCCCTTCAGGCAGGGGGTCTCTGGTGGGGTGCCTGGCCAGCCTGGGTGAGGGGCTGATGGCTGTTTGCAGTGAGGCTGGCTGGAAGCAGGTAGCTGGGATTTATTTATCTTCTATAATTGAAACTTTGTACTTCGTTGCTTTAACCGGAGCCCAGGTCAGGTTGCCCCTGACAACCCAGGCTCCCAGTACTTCCTTGAGCACAAGCCGGCTGGAAGCAGGTATCTGGGGTTTATTTATCTTCTATAATTGAAACTTTGTTGCCTTGAGCGGAGGCCACAGCCAGCCAAGGCAGGCGGGAACCTTAGCTTCCTCTATTGCCAGGGCAAGTCTCCTGCTTGTTGCAGCTCCTTGGCTGATGGCCGCCATATTGGCTGGGTTAATTTGCATATAGTCACTCTGATTGACTGGTGGGTGTGGTGATTGGCTGGTGGGTGTGGCTTGGGTGTGGCGGAGTGACACCAGTTTGCATATTACTTTTATTAGATTAGACAATTCAAAATACTAGTTATAATGACAATGTAGCATCATCTTTGAAAACAAAGGATATCATATACATATTCCAAAGTAAGTCACAATACTAATCTTCAAAATTTTAAGAATTATTTTCTTAACCACTCACAGAAATGTATAAAAAATTTATCTAAATGTTAAATCATATTATCATATTTAACTTCATCAAAGTAAAGACTTTTAACTCACCTAAATTCCAAGAGCATTATCTTTCTGATGGCAAACCTAAAATTATAATAATAAATAATAAAAAATATTTAAATAGAAAATATAAACATTTCTGATTTATCAGTGTAGATGTATTTTGGGGTCTTGTTTTAATTGACTCACATATCACAATAATCATTCTTAAATAAGTACTGATAAAAGCTAATTTTGCTTTTAGATTTTTTGCTTTGTGTTTTGTTTCAGAGTAGTTTATTTTTAAAAACTGCCAAGGAACAGTAACAAGTTCCCATGTAAGAAACACAATCAATATCATGACAGACCAGGATATAACAGAGATTCACAGCCAAATAATTCTAATCAAAACACAAATGTTCATTAATATTCATAACATTGGATAGAAATTGCCAAATGCTTGCATGTTTCAATTCCTTAAAAATGACCAACATCTTCCATTTAATATTCAAATAGAAACAAGAGACACATGTATATATCATGATGTCTGGAAGTAGACTTTTCACATGCTTTGTAGTCTTAAGATTAAGTCTAAAATATTACAAAAATTGTGGAGGGAACATCAGAAATCTCTCTTTATTATTTTTTTTAATACAAGTATTTCATTTTATATGAATAAACCATGCTGTAATTCAGGGTATTTCTCCAAAGGCTAATCCAAAGGTCCACTAATTTAGTTTTATCATTTTGTATATTAGAAACAAAGTAGCCAGACCAGGACTCTGCCACTGGATAATAGCCTCTGGCTTTAAAAATTAAATGAATCATATATATATATATATATATATATATATATATATAACCCTAATATGCAAATAAGACTGAACGATGGAACAACCAAACAACCGTTTGCTATGACATGCACTGATCACCAGAGGGTGTGTGCAGAACATGGCAGGCAATGGCAGCAGAGCTCAGGACATGGTGGGCAGGCCGCGCTGGGATGGTGGAGCAGGTGAGCAGGGGCCCCAGACCAAGGCGCCAGTTGCTGTCATCGGGGCAAGCCTGTGATGGTTACTGAAAATTCTTTGCTCCCGCGCACCGTGGTCCCATCCGGCGCTCACACTTGCTGCCAGCACTGGCCCCGCTTACACCTGCTGCAGGCACCAGCACTGCCATGAGCAATAGCTGCCAGCCCTGATCACCCCTCAAAGCTTCTCTACCTCCCCCTGCTCCTCAGGGGCAATCAGGGTTGGCAGCTGTTGCTTGCACCCACAGCTGGAGCCAGAGCCACAATTCGCACCTGCTGCTGGCAGAGAGGGGACTGGGGGCTACGGTGGGAGGGGCCAGGCAGGGGTGTGGAGGATGTGCCAAGACCCTCCCTGTGCCCCACTGTAGCCTCATGACCCACAGTCCTTTCATGGTGCACGAATTCATGCACTGGGCCCCTAAGTGAATATATAATATCCTAAGAGACCATTACCCTGTCAAAATCTTATTCCACCAATTTCTAATCTCTTAAATAGTTTCACTAAGTAAGCAATGCCGTAGAACTTTAGTGAGAGAGAGGGATGAGGGTTTTTACTGTCCAAGCTAGCACACTGCCAATGTACTGGCTGCCAGAGCCAGCTAGTCCACTGAGAGATTCAGCCACTTATGTGACACCCTCTAGATATCCAGCTGCAGACATTTCCCTTTAACTGCAGTTTGGACAACAGAACTCACAAAGTGCCACTTTGCACATAACTGCAGCTTCCTGTGGGATTGGGCCTAAACCGGCAGTCAGACATCCCCCGAAGGGTCCTCGATCAGAGAGGGTGCAGGCTAAGCTGAGGGTCACCCCCCGCCCCTGCTCTCATGCCCGAATTTCGTGCACTGGACCTCTAGTAAGATATAAAATGAGTCTAGGACTAGACATCATGTCAGAAGACATTTAAAGATAAGAATGAAAAGCTAAAAGTAACAATAATAAATATAAGTAATTTAAAGGATTTGAGGATAGTTATGTTTTTCTGTTCCCAATATTTACTGAGAGTATGTTTTCTGCCTGACTCTGTGCCAAGAGTTTAACATGAATTTCATTAACTCCTCCTAAAGTTGAGTAATTTACAATAAATTGGGTCTATTAACCCTATTGTTAACTGGCTCATTAAATTTGATAAGGAAAAGAGGGGCGTGCAAAGGGAACTTCTGATGCTGCTGTAATTGTCCCTGCTTCCTTTCTTGGACTATGGTTCTATGGCTGTGTGAAAACATGAGGTCTGGAGCTGCGGAAGCCCCTTTGCAACCACAGGGAATGCCAATAAATATATTGTTAAAAGGCTGGGAAGGCACCTGACAGCACAGACTTCTGATCTACTTCCTTTCAGATTTAAGTAGATGATTAAAAAACAATAACTGTGTGCAAAAGAAGCCAGGCACAAAAGATTATATACTGTGTGATTCTATTTACTTGTATTTCACAAACAAGTAAAACTGAATTATGGCGTTCATTTTGCATATTTACATATTAAAATGGTAAAGGAAAGGGGAATGCAAGGGCTTCTGAAATGCTGACAATTTTTCTTGTTTTTACCGTGGTGGTGGTTATGAGTTATAATAATTCAGAAAGTTATACATTCCTGTTTTATGCTCTTTCCTGTTATATTTCATAGTAAAAGGATCTAAACATTTTAAATAAAAATGTAAACACTGTCAAAGTAAATTTTTCTACAACTCCCTTTTTTTTATCAGTATAAACACCACTTAGATGAACTCCTAACAGGATTAATAATCATAGCAAAGTGTGCTGGTTCAACATCCTAAAGGGCAATGAACGCTGTCCTATTTAAGAACAGAGTATTGAATGGAGTCAGAGAAAGAATTTAATACGTAGCTTTGCCTGTAACTACTAGGAAACAACTTGGGCTGGTTACCTGACCTCTTGGTACCTCCTTTCCCTCACTCATAAAGTGACAATAATGTGACTGTCACAGGGTTGTTGTAAGGATAAACAAGCTACTACTACATATGCAAGATGCTCGGAATAGAATCTGGCAGATAGTAAGCACGCAAGAAGTAATTATTTTTAATACTGTAAAATCACACAAAAATATGGTAAAACAAGCTTGCCAGATTTGATAATGGGGAGCAAATTTGATAATGGAGTTGTAAGCACAAGTTTCCACACTAATCCAAGCCATCATTATCTTGAATGTATCTACTATAATATTCCCCTAACCAGTATCCTGCCTCTTATGCTCTCCGAATTCTCCTTTAAAAATATTACCATTGTGCTTACAACTTTTCACTGGCTTCCCCTTACAACTCAAAAATTCTTTAACTTGATCTCTGGTCCTTCCTGTGTCTGTCTGCAGGCTCACCAAACAATTGAAACGAAATAACTAGTCTCTTATTTTGGCATTACCATGGTTCTGCCTTTACAGTATTTAGCAAAATTTACCTCATAAAAACTCAACACATGAAAAATATCAAATCTGAGATTTTATAAGATTTGTGACATTCACAACATAGATGCTTCTATTTCAAATTTAGTCAACTATCCTTTTAAAATACGCACTGGGAATTTACAGGTGCAGATATGGAAATATACCCAAGATACATTGTTTTTGGTGTCAGTTCTTTTTGGCATGATGCTAAATGGTATGTAGAATATAAATTTTTCTTGTTTAAAAAAAATCTGGAGTGGGAAGTAGACTGGAACATATATACAGGAACATATATATACAGACAATTAATAAACTGAAGGTTAAGGGATAGGAATGAACATTTATTTATATTTACCTCCTTCTGTATATTGCTTAAAAATTTTTATTATATATATGTAAAATACATATTTTATTATTTTATTTAATTAATTTATTTATTTAAATATATTTCATTGATCTTTCTACAGAGGGGAAGAGAGAGGGATAGAGAGCCAGAAACATCGATGAGAGAGAAACATCGATCAGCTGCCTCCTGCACACTCCCAACTGGGGATGTGCCCGCAAACCAAGGCACATGCCCCTGACCGGAATCGAACCCGGGACCCTTGTGTCCGCAGGCCGATGCTCTATCCACTGAGCCAAACTGGCCAGGGCTTATTATTTTATATTTAACTATTATGTACGTTTTACTTTTAACATTTTTAAAATAAATATTTAAAAGATTAATCAGAAAATAAGAAAGTTAGTACTAGTTGAATTGAAATAAATAATTTTCATATTTACTCTAGCTCACATTCCTTCAAAAACAAAATAAACCCTTATGACTCTTAAGCAGCTAGATTAAAGTTTTCTAGTCACCATTTCCTTGATGACCAAATCAAAAAAGAAGAAAATTTTAATTATGACCACATTCAGTTAAGAAGTCAGGATAAGATCTACATTAGTCCCATCTAATTCCTATATTTGAAAATTAAACTCATTCCTACCTTGATTTGACAATCTCTTTTTCATATATATCTTCAATGACCTGTTATTAAAAATATAAAAATGTTTACTATATCACACATTTTTTCATAGCCTAAATAGTTTTCAATTACTGATAATTACACAAAATATTTTGGTTTAGAAAGGCCATAAAATATTACTGCCATTGAAATAATACTTAAGAAATTTTTCATAATCCCATCACTTTCCTCAAAATGTGACAACAGAAAGCAAAATAGTAGAAAAACATAAATAAAAGAGTCCTAGAAAGAATCATTACAATTACGTGTTCAAACTTGAGTGTCCTTTGATGGGTGATTGTATTAAAAATGTGGTGTGGCCCATGTTGCTCAGTGGTTAGAGGGTTGGTTCCACACTGAAGTATCAAGGTCTGATTCCCAGTCAAGGGCTGGTACTAGGGTCGCAATTTTGATTCCTGGCCCAGTTAGGACACATGTAGGAGGCAACCAACTGATGTCTCTCTCTCTCTCTAAAAATCAATGAAAAAATATCCTCAAGTGAGGATTAACAAAAACAAAAAACAAAACAAAAAAATGTGGTACAGCCCTGGCTGGATGGCCCAATTGGTTGGAGCATTGTTCTATATACCAAAAAGGTTGTGGGTTCGATTCCTGCTTAGGGCACATACCTAAGTTGCAAGTTCAATCCCCAGTTGGGCGTGTATGGAAGGAAACAGATCGATGTTTCCCTCTCAGTTGACAGTTCTCTCTCTCTCCCTTCCTCTCTCTCTAAAATCAATAAAAACATATCCTAGGTGAGGATTTAAAGAATATAATGGTAAGCCAAATAAGTCAGTGAGAAAAAGAAAAAAAACATATGATTTCACTCATATATAGGATATAAAACAGAAAGCAACAAATGAACAAAGAATACAAACAAACAAAAACCTCACAGACACAGACAACACAGTATGGTGGTTACCACAGGATAGGGGGTGGTAGTAAAAGGTAAAGGGGGTCAAATACATGGTGACGGAGGATATGATTTTGTGTGATGGACACACAATGCAATATACACTTCATATATTACAGAAATATACACTTGAAAGTTTTATAACCTTATTAACGAATGTCACCCCAATAAATTTAATTTAAAAAATGATTTATTTGTATTATTATAAGATCAGGATCTTTCTTAAAACTTAATTTTAAAGTGGATGAATATTAACAGACTCAGTCTAATGTAAAACATGCTTTCAAAAGCCAGAAAGAAATGTAAAGATATAATGGAAGCAAATGCTATTTGTTATACAGCTTTCCAAAGACATAATGATAAAGCCTCAGAATTTCTATTTATCTAGGTTAAGGGAGGCAGAATCTTAACTAATAAAAGCGAAATATTAAAATTAACCGTTTCTCCGGGACGGGGTAAGCCACGCCCACTAGCCAATCAGAATGGCTGTATGCAAATTAGCTCAGGCAAGATGGCGTCCGCAGCCCTACAGGCCAGCGCAGTGCCAGCGGCAGGGTGAGCGAGATGTGGGGGTGGGCCG
>PVJC01028765.1:0-22336 GCA_004026665.1 Murina feae | reverse complement strand
CTTGTATATGTATGTTCATATTTGTACATATACAGGCATATGTATTATATATGTATTTGCACATATGTATATAACATAACTCAATAACGTTGGTTGTCTTAAAGAAAAAAAACCTGTTAGCTGGGAGAGAGGATACAGGATGAAAGAGGACAAGGACCAAGTCCTTGGGAGCTACCAGCTAAGGGGTGAGTAGCATGTGGTCACTCCTTCAAAGTCACCCCGAATAAACAGTGGTTTTTAAAAAATATATTTTTATTAATTTCAGAGAGGAAGAGAGAGATGGAAACATCCATGATGAGAGGGAATCATTGATCGACTGCCTCCTGCATATCCCACACTGGGGATCGAGCCCGCAACCCAAGCATGTGCCCTTGATCAGAATCGAACCATAACCCTTCAGTCCCCAGTCTGAGGCTATATCTAGGGCAGTGGTTCTTAAACACGTAAGAAAGCATGGGAAGAAGCCTGAGTAGCCAGAGAGATAGGGAAAGTCACAGGAAGAAGTTTCAAAAAGGAAGGGATGCAAGGGCATGAATGTGCCCTTTGACCCAACATTTCCTTCTAGGAATTCCTCTACAGGCTTTTCTGGGTACTTGCAAAGTGATCTATGGACGGTAGTACTTACCGCAGCATTTTTGTTTGTTGCATCATTGTTTTTAATAACAAATCTTGGAAGTGACGTAACTGTTCAGTAGGGGCCAAGTTCCACTATCCAGTGGGGTGCTCTGCACCTAAAGAATGAGGAGGCTCTGTATATGCTGACAGGATAAGATTTTTAAAATATAGGGTGTCCCCCCCAAATGTACACACACTTTAACAGCTGGTAGCTCAGTTTTGAAAACGAAATATATTTTAATAAACACTACCTTGATAATTATTCAAAGTGTGTGCATACGTTTTTTTTGGGGGGGACACCCTATATGTTATGTGTAAAAAGCAAAGATCAGGAGTTTTGTTTGGGGCTTAGAATGTTTTAAATTTTTATCATTGTTCTGAATACATATAGCTGGTTATTCTTTATTATCCTTGCAGAATACTGATTTTTTTTCTTTGAGCTCCAGTATTCTTATTCTTATTATGCGCTTTTTTACTACCAGTAATAGTTGGCACGGAAAAGTGGAAAAATCAGATTTTTACGTTATTAAATTTACTCCATTTTAAGCCAATCACAGTTGCCTCCTGCTGTTTTGGTCTGACTGCCAAATGCCTTTATATGGTATTTTAGCTTTTTAATGGAGCTTTGCTATGTAGCAGTCGCCTGGAGCCACAAGAGGGCAGAAGAACCTCTGGATTGCCACAGGACAGGCTCGTGCTGGGTATCTTCCTTCTGGGGTTGTTCTTGAACTCATTCACTAAACCATGTGCACCTACATCTGTCACTAGTGGAAGCAGTAGCGAGGTGAAGGAGAGAACATAGATTTTTGGAATGACATACAGGGCGTCCCAAAAGATGTATACACACTTTAAAAGCTTATAACTCAATTTTGAAAATGAAACATTTTAATAAACATTGCCTTTATAATTATTCAGAGTGTTTGTACACTTTTTTGGAGGGGGCACCCTAATACTGCCTCTGCTCTCCCTCCCCTCTTGCAGATTACTTAGTGAACTAGTTACAGTACTTGAACTCTCTCAGAGCTTAAATATGCAGGACATACTGCAATATGCAGGACATACCAGAGAGTTGAGGCTTTGGAGTAAACTCCTTCTGGCTTTGAGTCCTAGTCTGTGACTTGGTAATTTACTTGCTCTTTGCACCTGAGTTTTATCACCTGCAGAATGAGTTAAAGATTTAATGAGTGAATACATGTAAAGCTCTTAGCACTGTGTTGTGGTGAGCACACAAGAAGTAACTGCCCTAATTATAATACCAGGTACCAGCACAGATGGATAATAGATCTTCAGTAATTTTTGTTGCATGGCTTTTTGTTATATACTTAATAAATTTCTTTATTTGATTACCAGCAAGGTGGTAATATTATCTTGGGTATAATTTCAAAGCTCCTTTTCTCAGAGGGACTCTTAAAATGTTTTCTTGCAAAGCATTAGTCTTATAATACATTCTGAATTTCTCTGGAGAGTCTCAGTTTTAAAGCTTCCATCCCAGAGTGATTTTGCGTATGTTCATGTTTGATTGGAAAAAATGGGATTTGTGCCATATACTGAGGCAGAGTTGGGTAACATGATACTGCATCAAGGATGCAGTGCCTGTCTCAGGTTGGATCATAGGGAAGTGATTCTGAGATAGAGATTAGTGTGTGGAAAGTTTATTAGGGAGTGGTTTTGGGACCAATGATCCTGGAAGGAAACGGATGGAAAGGGAGGAGAAGGAAGCATGATTGTACAGAGGACAAGTTAGACTGGGATTGAGCCCCAAGCAAAGTCTTAGCCGGCCCCGCAGGGATGTGAGGTTGGGCCAGTCCTTCTGAGTTAGGGGTAGGGGGCTGTGCCTTTGTACCAGTAGTTCTCCTTGACCTGTCATTGGACACCACTCCTCAGTAGAGGAGGCCACCCTGGAAAGACATGACTCTGGGCAAGACAGCTGTCTCAGCCAAGGCATTTCCTGAAAAGGGCTGACACTGATCCCAACCTGAGGGGCACTGTAGCTTCCACTGTGCCAAGTCACCTGGAAGGGAAAATAGTAATATGGCTGGTATGACGTAACCAAAGATCGCTGTAGACAGAGTTGCTTATAAGTAAGACGTAGGAATAATTGCTATTTTTAACTTTAAGAATTCATGATAATGTCATTTCAGTCCAGTGACTCCCTCCTGTTACAGACTATCCCCAAATGCCAATGGCTGAGCAGTGAAGGTTTCTTTCTTTCCTGTCACAATCTAGTGCAGATGTGTAGGGGTTGGGGAAGGAGCTCTGTTCCGCCTCATATATTCAGGGATATGGATTCCTTCCATCAGGTAACCCTGCCAATTCCTAGGGCCTTGGATCCTCCACTGAGTCCTCTGATCTAGCGCACAGAGGAGAAACGGGCGAGAACTTGGAGACTATGCAGAGGGTCTCTCTAGGCCAGGCCTGCAGGTAATGTCTTGCAAATCACAATTAAATAAGCCTCAGTCCCTACTTTTGGGAAATTATAATCTGATTAGATACGTTTAAAAAAGAAGTGCTCCAGGTGTTACATACGCTAAGACGGATATAGAGCTATGCGGACAGTGCTCACTAACCTTCTAAAAAGCCCCCACTCTCCTGTGAAAACACTGAAATCTTACAGGCTTCCTCAGTTAATATTTAAACATAAAGTAAATGCCATAATTAAAAATTAATGAAGGGGATTGTGGGGCACGTAGGAAGGGAAGAACTGTACCGTTATACAGGGAGTGGGTCATTTGATCTTGAAGTGCAATGTTAGGGGATGGGTGTAGGAAAGGCTTCGTAGAGGAAGAGGCTCTCAAGCCTGGACTTGCAATATGGATGAATAAGGTGAGAAGTGCATTTTAGGCAGAGAGAATCCCCTGAATAAGGTTTAGGGACCTGGAAAAGGGCCAGGAGACAGTCTTGTATGGAATGCTGAGTTGGGCTTTGTGCCAGAGGGAAGCTGCTGGTGAAAGCATGTTGAGCAGGAAACAAATGTGGTCAGATTTGCATTTTAGGAAGATAACTGGCAGCAGAGTGGAGTATAGATGAGACAGAAATGTGGGAGGTAGGGATGCTAACTGCCCCAGTATTTCACCAACTGGGGAAATTCAAAGGTGGAGAGAATGCCTGGAGAGGCTGCCCTGTGGAGGGGATGTCTGAGCTGAGTAGAGAAGCATGAAGAGGAATGCAGGAGTGCACATTTACTTATCCTATATAATAAAAGGCTAATATGCAAATCAACCGAACGGCAGAATGACTGGTTGCTATGATACACACTGATCACCAAGGGCAGATGATCAGCCAGAAGCTGGGCTCACAGCTGGTGAGCTGCCAGCCTAAGCGGGCAATCAGACATCCCCCAAGGGGTCCCGGACTGTGAGAGGGCACAGGCCGGGCTGAAGGACCCACCTTCCCAATCCAGTGCACTAATGTTGTGCACTGGACCTCTAGTATATACATAAAAATTGGGAATATATTTTATATCCAAAATGAGTGCTTAAATATATCTGCAATAAATAGGTTGGTTTAGAACACATAAATAGAGGCATTTCTGGCAAAGGGAAGATTATAGGCAAAGGCACAAAGTGTGAAACAGCATGGCATATTTGGAAAACTGGAAAGTCTAGCATGGCTGGCATGGGTATAAAAGGACTAGACTGTTACTGGAGAAAAAGAAACTATCTTGGAAGTGAGAATAGGAATGAAAGTTACTTGAGAAGTTACTGACTTACTGTTAATACTAAAAACAAAGCATCTGACAATGTCTTGTCTTGTTCTTGTACCTTAGAAAAGAGAAGAAATTATTCAATTTAGCAAACATTTCTGAATGCCAGATACTTCACCAAGTCCTTGGAATATTAAATCAAATGAAGTTCAGTCTCAGCCAAAAGCTCTGGGTTCTGCTCTGTAGCAGAAGTGTCAGAAACTTCCACTCGTGCTGTAAAAGGCGCTTCATGTTCTGATCTCAGACTGTCCTTGCAGCGCCATCTGTCACAGTAACAAGGCTATCATCCGTAGCATTTCAGTGCTTTGCATCCCTGTCTGCCTCAGTCAGGTCTTTGCCCTCCCAGTTATTTCTAGTGGTCAAGTCCGGTGGAATTCTTTTGCCCCTTATTCGTTGTCTCTCACCATCAGTTCTCTCCGACAGTTCCATCCTCCACTTTTCCCTGGCTCTTTCCCTTTGAACAATAAGCTTATGCACCTATTTATATACTAGGGGCCCAGTGCACGAATTCATGCACCTTGAAAGGAGCTGTGGGCTGCGAGACTGAGGTGGGCACAGGGGTGGGTCTCGGCCCATCCTCTGCACCCCTACCTGGCCCCTCCACTGCAGCCCCGTCCCCTGTCTGCCTGCAGCCCTGATCCCACCGCTGCCACTCCCATATACTCGCACTCGCTGACTGCGTGGAGCAATTGGGGCTGGCGCCAGCAGCAGGTGCAAGCAGGGCTGGTGCTATCAGCAGGTGTGAGCGGTGGCTGCTGCCCCGATCGCCCCTCAAGAGCAGGGGGAGGTGGAGAAGCCCTCAGGGGTGATGGGGGCCAGCAGCTGCCGCTTGGCGCTTGAGCAATAAGCATGTGCACTTATTTATATATACATAAAAATTGGGAATATGTTTTATATCTAAAATGAGTGCTGAAATATATCTGCAATAAGTAGATTGGTTTAGAATACATAAGTTAGAGACCTTTTTCCATGTGTTATAAAATAGATTCTTGCCTGGCTAGTGTGACTCAGTTGGTTGGAGAGCCATCCGTACATGAGGAGGTAGTGAGTTTGATCCCCAGTGGGGGCTCATGTTGTTAGGCCATTGATTGATGCTTTTCTTTTTCTAAAAAAACCCCCCCACAAAACAAAAAAACCCACAAAACATATAAAATAGACTCTTAGAAATCATTTATATTTACACTAGAGGACTGGTGAATGAATTCATGCACAGGTAGGTTCCTTCAGGGTGGCCTGTGGAGATCAGACCCCAGCTCACGCCCCCAGCCCCATAGCCCTGCCTGGCACCCCACCTTGGCCTAGCACCACCCACTCACCTGCTCTACCATCCTGCTGCGATCCCACTCTCATTGGGGCCCATTAGTGCTGGCATTGCTTCCATTGCTGCCTGTTGCCAGCATTGCATCGCTGACACCCGCCATGATCCACACCACCCGTGGTGGTCAGCGCATGGTCATAGCGAGTGGTCGAATGACTGCCCAAGGGGACAATTTGCATATTAGCCTTTTATTATATAGGATAAGTAAGATTTTTTGGGTGGTATCTTTTTGGAAATCACTTTTGACTCAGTGACCTAAAAATTAGACCATAACTCAGAAATTATAGTTTTTAATAAAACTGTGTTTGAGCCATTACAAAATAAGGCTCATTTTAGAATAAACACTTAAAGTTCAGAGGTAATATGAGGTAGTTTTCATTTTATTTTCTCCTGAATTTTTTTCTGTGTCTTGTATTTTTCCCTTTTTGTATATAATGAGTTACATGGATGTATAGGTATCACATTTTTGAAGGTTTTTTAAATTGTGTAACTCATATGCTACAGCATTAATAGTCTGAAATTATAAGACACAATGCCTTATATAATAAAACTAGGGGCCCGGTGCACAAAAATTTGTGCACTCAGGGGAGTCCCTCAGCCTGGCCTGTGACTTCTCGCAGTCTGGGATCCCTCAGGGGTTGTCCACCTGCTGGCATGCCTAGCCAGCCTGGGTAAGGAGCTGATGGCTATTTGTAGGCTGGCCAAGCCCCCCAGCGGGGACCCTCACCCCAGGGGGTGTGGCCAGCCTGGGTGAGGGGCTGAGGGCTGTTTGCAGGCTGGCCACAGCTCCCATTGACCCAAGGTCCCAGCGAGACTGGTTGGAAACAGGTATCTGGGATTTATTTAACTTCTATAATTGAAACTTTGTTGCCTTGGTTCCCCACTCCCCCCTCGAAGCCTGGGTTGCCTCTGGCAACCCAAGGTCCCAGCCCAGCAGGTATCTGGGGTTTGTTTATCTTCTATAATTGAAACTTTATAGCCTTGAGTAGAGCTCAGGGCCCGCAGGGCCCTGGCTTCCTCCATTGCCCAGGGCAACTCCAACTCTGTGGCTGCCGCCATCTTAGTTGAATTAATTTGCATATTTGCTCCTGATTGGCTGATGGGTGTGGCATGTGGACGTGGCTTGCGGGTGTAACGGAGTGAGGGTCAATTTGCATATTACTCTTTTATTAGATTAAATTAGTTATACATGAATGCATGCTCATTTAAGTAACTTCAACAAATAAGTAAACAGAATAAAATAGAAAAGTTATACATCCCATCATTAAAAGTTTGGGGTGTATCTCTCTAGGCCATTTTTTGTGGCTGTGTGTTTTGTGTACGTGTGTGTAGTATTTCACCCTCCAGGCTAATGGTGGGTATAGTGGCAATGATTATACCATTAATTTCAGGGAAGCAAATTTCTTAGACAGATGGGCACTTCTTGTTTTACAGAAGATTGTCCACTTCAAAGGTGTGTGCTCCTAGATTTGGGACATTATTTTTCTCTCCCCCAGGAACTGGAAGTTAAAAAAGAAGAAAAGAGGGAATGTAGAAATCTGCTCACTTGAAACTGAACATATCTAGTAGAGGCAGCCCAGTTTTTTATCCTCTGTGTGTATGTAGTTTTGCTCCTGACACACAAACTTCCTGAAATCTAGAACTCTGGCAGAACCAGTCTTCCTTTCTGAATTGATTGCTTGAGTCTTATTCTTTCTCAACATTCTCTGTGCCCTTTCCTATTCTACGTGGTTTTTATTTTAATGACTTTCATTTTCATTTAGTGCAGTTGGTCAATAGATTGAAAAAAATGGGGAAATACTTTTTTCTCTTTTGGCTCATATTGCCATTATTTAAAAAAAAAAACACACCACTGTATTAATGGATTTCTTAATTAGCTTCACAAGCTCTCATAAGTAGGAAAATAGAAGTGAGAAAGGAGGAAGAAAATGAGGTTTGAGTGTTCTAACCTTCTCAGTTACCTCAGTCTGTAGATTGACATCTAATCTAACTGTAGTGGCTACATTTTTGGCTTCTGGTTTCACTCTGCCTATGATTTTTTTTTGTAATCTTTACCCGAGCATATTTTTCCATTGTTAGAGAGAATGGAAGGGAGGGGGAGAGACAGGGAGAGCGAGATAAACATCAATATAAGAGAGACATCGATTGCCCTGACTTGTTTGGCTCAGTGGATAGAGGTCGGCCTGCGGACTGAAAGGTCCCAGGTTCGATTCCAGTCAAGGGCATGTACCTTGGTTGCGGGCACATCCCCAGTAAGAGGTGTGCAAGAGGCAGCTGATCGAGGTTTCTCTCTCATTGATGTTTCTAGCTCTCTGTCCCTCTCCCTTCCTCTCTGTAAAAAATCAATAAAATACATTTAAAAAATGTTGGTATTACTTATAACCAAAAAGATATTCTTATAAAAAAATAAAAAAGAAGAGAGAGACATCGATTGGTTACCTCTCACACAAACCCCGGCCAGGCCCTGAGATGGAGCTTGCAACCTAGGTATGTGCCCTTGACCAGAATTGAACTCAGGACCCTTCAATCCACAGGGCGATGCTCTATCCACTTAGACAAACTGGCTAGGGCTACCTGTGATCTTTTACATTCTTTTTCCCCAATGAGTGGAGAGATTTTGGCTCAAGCTTTGGCATCTCAGTGTTGTCCTGCATACTTGGGTCTTAGGGCTTCGTTAATCCTTTTTATTCGTTTCACCTCAACCTTTTGCTTTGGACAAATTACAAACCAGTGGAAAGGTTGAAAGAATAGTAGTACAATGAATGTCAGAGTCCTTTCAATTAGAGTCTCTAGTTAACATTTTAAGGTTTTTGCCACATAGTTCTGTATCTATCTATCTATCTATCTAGGCAGACAGATAGACACACATTTTTCTGTATTACTTGAAAATAAGTTGCAGAGATTTTATTTTTAAGACTATTTTTTTAGAGCAGTTTTAAGTTCATAGCAAAACCAAAGGGAAAGCACAGAGATGTTCATTAACCCCCTCCCTCACTATCAACATCCTTCCCGAGTGGTACACTTGTTACAGTTCATGAACCTACAGTGACCTATCATCCTCACTCAAAGTCCATGGTTACATTAGAGTTTGCTCTTGGTGTTAACATTCTATGGCTTTGGAGAAATCTGTAGTAATAAAAGGGTAATATGCTAATTAGACTGGGTCGACCAGACATCTTCCAGACGTCTGACTTCCAGACAGTTAGGGGGCGACCAGGCTGGCAGGGGAGGCAGTCAGAGGGTGACCAGGCTGGCAGGGGACCAGTTAGGGGGTGATCAGGCCGGTAAGCAGAGGCAGTTAGGGGTGATCAGGCAGGCAGGCAGAGTGGTTAGAGGCAATCAGGCAGGCAGGCAGTTAGGACCCAGCGGTCTCGGATTATGAGAGGGATGTATGACATCCCTCAAGGGGTCCCAGATTGGAGAGTTGTGCAGGCTGGCCTGAGGGACCTCCCCTCCATGCCTGAATTTCATGCACCAGGCCTCTAGTGACTAATAAAAAACAAAGCATTATAGTATCATACAGAATGATTTCACTGCCCTAAAAATCCTCTGTGCTCCACCTGTTCATCATTTTCTTCCCCCTATCTCTTGGATCCACTGATATCTTTACTATCTGTATAGTTTTGCCTTTTCCAGGATGTCATATATTGGAATCCTATGTAGCATTTGCAGATTGGCTTTTTTCACTTAGCAATATATATTTAAGATTCCTTCATGTCTTTTCATGGTTCGATAGTTTATTTCTTTTTAGCATTTATTATTATATGAATTTATTCTGTTGTTTGGAAGTACCACAGTTTATTCATTCACATACTAAACAATATCTTGGTTGCTTCCAAGTTTTGGCAATTATGAATAAAGCTGCTATAAACATCCGTGTGTGGGTTTTTGTGTGGACATAAGTTTTCAACTCCTTTGGATAAATACTAAGAAATGTGATTGCTGGATCATATGGTAAGAGTATATTTAGTTGTAAGAAACTGCCAAACTATCTTTCAGAGTGGCCGTATCATTTTGCATTCCCACTAGCCATGAATGAGAGTTCTTATTACTCCACATCCTCATTAGCATTTGGTTTTGTTGTGTTCCAGATTTTGGCCATTTTAATAAGTGCATAGTATCTTGTTGTTTTAATGTACTATTTATTCCCTTTTGACATGATATGGCGCACCTCTTTATAGATAGTACTTATTTGCCACCTGTATATCTTGTTTCATGAGATCTTTAAGTCAGTTGTGTTTGTTAAAGTCTTTGGTCTATTTTAAAAATTGGGTTGTCTTTGTCCTCATTGTTGAGTTTTAAGAGTTCTTTATATATTTTGGATAATAGTTCTTTATCTTTTACAAATGTTTTCTTTCATACTGTGGCTTGTCTTTCATTCTCTTCACTGAGAAAATGCTTTTAATTTGAATGAAGTCCAGTTTATCCATTCTTTCTTCATGGATCATACCTGTGGTGTTATATCTAAAAGTCACCGCCAAGCCCAAGATCATCTAGGTTTTCTCCTCTGTCTTCTAAAAATGTTAATAGTTTTGTGTTACCATTTTGAGTTAATTTTATGAAATTAAGGTCTGTCTCTAGAATCTTTTAATTATTTATCAAGTTGAGGAAGTTCTTCTCTTGATTTACTAAGGGTTTAAAAATTATGACTGGGTATTAGATTGTGTCAAATGCTTTTTCTGCATCTACTGATATGATCATATACTTTTATTCTTTAGCCTGTGATGGATTGCATTAATTTATTGTCAAGTGTTGACTCAATCTTGCATACCTCTGATAAATCCCACTTGGTTGTGGTGTATAATTCTTTTTATACATTGCTAGATTCAATTTGCTAATATTTTGTTGAGGATTTTTTATATCTATATGTTCATGAAAGATATTGATCTGTAGTTTTCTTTGTATATTTTTGGCATTAGTGTAATGCTGACCTCATAGAATGAATTGGGAAGTATTCCTTCTGCTTCTATTTTCTGAAAGATTATAGAGAATTGGTTTAATTTCTCCCTTAAGTGCCGAGTAGAATTCACCAGTGAACCCATCTGGGCCTGGCTCTTTCTGTTTTCAGAAGTTATTAATAATTCAATTTCTTGAGTAGATCTAGACCTATTTAGAGTGTCAATTTCTTCTTGTGTGAGTTTTGGCACATTGTGTCTTTCAAGGAATTGGTCCATCTCATCTAGGTTATCACATTTGTGGGCAACTAGAGTTGCTCAAGTATTCTTTATTTGAAAGTAAGTTGCAGTTTTCGACATTTTCTTATAAATATCCCAACTTGCATCTCCTAAAAATAAAAATATTTTCCTACATAGCCCCTTACCATTATTACATTAAGAAAATTAAAGTTTTTGTATTAATACTTAATTATTAACTTACTAATCACAAGGGGGAAAATGTTTTGAGGGTTAACACAACCAAAAGACCAAATTTAACATAACTAACGTGGTAGTCTGACATTCTATACCTTCTGATGTGATGCAACAAGAAATACTCATCATTTACAGTGTTTGTGTCAAAAATGTAAACCTGAATCTAATCATGAAGAAATAGTCAAATATAAGCCAGCTGTCCTAACCTCTGAAAAAATAAGTTAGAGACAATGAGGAAAAATTGAAGAGGCAGGCTGTTCCTAACTAAAAGAGGCTAAAGAGACAAAATTGCCAAACGCCATCTTGAACTTTAATTGGAATCCAGATATGAGGAAAAAGACATATTTGGGGGCAATCAGGTAAATTTTAATGTGGACTATATATGATGATATTGAATCCTTTTTATAATATAAAACAATGTAGTTGTGATCCCAGTTCTGACTTTTTTCTTTTGATGTTTTCATTCTGGTCAAAATGGAACTCTATACCTTAAAATAGATTTTAATAAAAATCACAGCTGCTGTCTGTTCCGTTTCCTGTGGAGAGTTTGCAGTGACTGTTTCCAAAAGGCTGTACCTCGTTGTGTGCACAGGTGTGTGGGCCACCACGCACACAGCACGCTCGGGCAGGTTCAGGACCTTTGTGTTGCTGATCATGAAATGGAATTTTTAGGACAGGGGCCAGAGAAAGGACTAGAATAGTAAGGGCCAAGTCTGGGAAATCTCTATATAAAGCAGTGAATTAATTATCTCCTTGAGGGTGGCAGAACCAAGCATCCTGTGGATATTGTGTTTGATTCCCAGTCAGGGCACCGTTATACAGTGTAATGATTTCATATTATATATTGCAAAATAACCACCACAGTAAGTCTAATTAACATGTCACCACACATCCTATCTAATAAAAGAGTAATATGCAAATTAGGCATCACTCCATGACAGAGATGGCCGCCACGATAGCCACAAGATGGCGGTGCCCAGTCCAGCTCAGCCCCGCCAGTGAAGTTGTCAAACCTCTTAGCCAAGCAGGTGGCGGGGGAGGCGGGGGGCCCGATGGGCGGAACAGGCGATCAGAGGGGGCTGGAGGTCCCCTGCCCAGGCCAGAGGCCTTTGCCAGAGGCCTCAGACATGGGCAAGGGGGGAGCCGGTGATTAGAGGGGGCAGGGGCAGAGCCGGTGATCAGAGGGGTATGAGGGTGCCCTACCCAGGCATTAGGCCTGGGCCAGAGGCCTCAGGCCTGGACAGGGACAAGGCCAGAGCTCGCAGGGGCCTGGGCACTGGTAGAGCCGGCAAAGCAGGGGTCTGGGGGTCCCCTGCCCAGGCCTGCACTCTTGGCGAGAGGCTACAGTGGGGCAAGGGCAGAGCTGGCAATGGCAGGGTGCAGGATCAGAGCTGGTAATCACAGAGGCCTGGGCTCTGTGAAGCTGCCGATTTCAGGGGTCTGGGGTCTTCTGTCCAGGCCTGCAGATGTAACAGGCCTGGGTAGGGGTGGAGCTGGAATTGGAGGGGCAGGGGTGGAGCCGGTAATCGGAGTGAACTACAAAGGAAACACCTTTTCTTACCGCTCACTGGCTAAGCTCCCTGTATGCCACTGGTAATATTCTTAGTAGCTTGGGTAATAAGAATCCCTAAAGGTAATCTAGGGTTTTTCTACCACACTCCTGGAGAAAAAAAATGAAAGTCCACTGCTGGAGGGCTAAGAAATGTCATATCTTGCCCTAGCCAGTTTGGCTCAGTGCATAATGCCTCAGCCTGCTGACTGCAGGGTCTGGGTTCAATTCTGACCAAGGGCATGTACCTAGGTTGTAGGCTCCTCCCTGGCTGGGGCCCAGGTCAGGGCATATGCAGGAGGCAGCCAATCAAAGTGTTCCTCTCACTTTGATGTTTCTCTCTGTTTTTCCCTTCTCTTCCACATTCTCTAAAAATCAATGGAAACATATCCCCAGGTGAGGATAAAAAAGAAAAAAAGAAAGAAAGGAAGGTCATATGCTATGAAAGACACATCTTGAAAATGCCTAAAGAAAGTTGTCATTTCTTCATGGTGAAGAGACTAGAGTCTCTGTTGATGAAAACACCTTGGTGGCTGCGGTGACTGGCAGTGGCTGCAGCAGCAGGGTGATGGGGCTGGTGTCTTCCCCTGATTAGCCTGGTCGCCTCCCACAAAGGAAGGCCAGACTGCGGCTTAGGCCCGCCCGCTCCCCAAGCCTAAGCCATCAGTAGGACACCCCCTGAGGGCTCCCAATATGTGAGAGAGAGCAGGCTCACCTGGCTCCCCCAGTGCATGAATTTCGTGCACTGGGCCCCTAGTCTAATATAATAAAGAGTAATATGCAAATTAACCCTCCGTTACACTTAAGCCACACCCATCAACCAAGCCACACCCCCAGCCAATCAGAGTGATGGTATGCAAATTAACCCAGCCAAGATGGCAGCTGGCAGCCATGGAGCTAGAGCAAACAGGAGGCTAGAGATGGAGGAAACTGCCTGCCCTGCCAGCTGTGGCCTCTGCTCAAGGCAACAAAGTTTCAATTATAGAAGCCACAGAGCTGAAGCAAACAGGAGGCTTCATTGCCTGCCTAGGCAGGCTGTGGCCTCCACTCAAGGCAACAAGATTTCAATTATAGAAGATAAATAAACACAGAAACCTGCTTCCAGCCAGCCTCGCTGGGACCTTGGGTCAATGGGAGCTGTGACCAACCTGCAAACAGCCCTCAACCCCTCATCTAGGCTGGCCAGGCACCCCAGTAGGGACCCGAACCCTGAAGGGGATGTGGCCAGCCTGAAGACGGCCCTCAGGCTGGCCACACCCCCATGGGGTGAAGATCTCCACTGGGGGGGCTTGGCCAGCCTGCAAACAGCCATCAGCCCCTCACCCAGGCTTGCCAGGCAGGTGGACATCCCCCGAGGGGTTCCAGACTGTGAGAGGACACAGGCTGGGCTGAGGGACCCCCCCACCCCTGGAGTGCACAAATGTTTGTGCACCAGGCCCCTAGTAGTTATAATAATTTTTTAAATGTTTTTATTGAATTTATTGGAGTGACATTGGTTAATAACATTATATATGTTTCAGGTGTGCTATTCTATAAATACATTATCTGTACATTGTATTGTATGTTCACCACCTAAAGTCAAGTCTCCTTCCATCATCATTATCCCCCCCTATACCCTCTTCTACCTCCCCTATACCCCTTCCCCTCTGGTAATCACCATGCTGTGCTGTTGTTTGTGTCTGTTTTTGTTTGTTTTTTGCTTAATCCATTTATCTTTTTCATTCAACCCCCAACCCACCTCCTGTCTGACAACTGTCAGTCTGTTCTCTATATGAGTCTGTTTCTATATTTACCTATTTTTTCCCCCTGTGCAACCTGCTTCACTGTCTTCAGCCTATGGGCAGAGACCGGGCAATAGTTCAAAGCCATGGTTTGCTCTGGCATGGGGTACTATGAAAGACTTGGAAGGATGGGCCTGCCATAAATCCAAACCCATACATGTGTTTCTCTTTTGTTTGTTAGTTTATTTTGTTCATTAGATTTCACATAGGAGTGAAATCATATGGTACTTGTCTTTCTCTGACCGGCTTATTTCACTTAGCATAATACTCTCCAGGTCCATCCATGCTGTCACAAAAGGTAAGATTTACTGTCTTAGCAACTTTCAAATGTGCAGTACAATATTATTAACTAGTCACTATGCTGCTTATTATATCGCCATGACTATAGATTTGCCTATTCTGGACATTCCATATAAATGGAATCATATAATACGTGGCATTTTGTGACTAGCTTCTTTTGTTTCACATAATATTTCAAGATCCATCCATGTTGAATAATGTATCAATACTTTATCTCTTTTTATGGTGAAATAATATTTTGTTATATAGATATACCACATTTTATTTATCCATTCATCAGTTGATGGGCATTTAGGTTGCTTCCACTTTTTGGCTATTATGAATAAACTGCTATAAACATTTAAAGTTCAAGTTTTTGTAACATTTTTATTTCTCAGTAGAATTGCTGAGTCATGTGGTAACACTATATTTAACCTATTAAGGAACTCCCGAATGTTTTCCAAAGCTGCTTCACTATTTTACATTTCCACCAGGGATGTGTTTCATTTCTCTCCATGCCTTCCACTCCTAATACTTAAGATGAATGACAGTGATGACAACCAGTTATAACTTTTCCTTTCTCAGTATGGGTACTAAGAGGTGTATGTCCTCTTTAAAAATAGAAATATTGCAAAGTAATAAGTATACAAACTTTATCATGACAGTATAAAAACTTTGTTGAGCAACTTTTTATTTTGTTCCCTCCCTTTTTCATAAACAAAGTTATTTCTTGAGAATGGAATGGTACCATGTTCTTTTAATTATAGCCTGTCAAGTACATCTTTTTCCCAGATGAAGGAAAGAATGTCATATGGCAAATGACTTAAGAATCTTATTCTGTCCAAGGGTCTCTCACACATGTGAATAATACGTCCTGCTCCCACAAAGATTCATATCTTTTTTTTAATTTGGGTTTTTTCAATTACATTGGATTTTAAAGTAAATCCCAGACATCATGTCACTTTAACTATAAATACTTCAATATGCCTCTCTAACAGATAAGAACTTTTAAAAATGTGACCATCATGTTATTATGTCATGTTATCTAGTTCCTTAATGTCTTCTTTTTTAAGCACATTTTGACATGGGAATTTATTTTTTTAAGTTGATTTAAGAAAATATTCACTAATTTTATTCACCACAGCTATTCTATATAATAAAGAGGAAATATGCAAAATTGACTATCACTCCGGTCAGTTTGCACCCACAGCTGAGGCTAAGTTCTCATAACAAGCCTTAAGGAGCAATCAGCAGGGACTTGAGGCTACGCGCCCACCCTCCTCCTGTATGGGGCTTGACAGGGGACCTCAGGTTGTGTCTTCCACCCGCAGGGCTTGACAGGAGACCTCAGGCTGCTCCCCTTGCCCTGGTGCCAGGCCGGGGGACCTCAGGCCATGCCCCCTACCCTGGGGCCAGGGGACCTGAGGCTTGCCCCCCACCCAGCAGGACTTAACAGGGGCCCTCATGGTGTGACCTTGGCCTGGTGCTGGGCCAGGGGACCTCAGGCCATGCCCCCCACCCCAGCACCAGGCCAGGGGACCTCAGACTGCGCCCCCTGCCCGGGCGCCAGGCTGGGGGATCACGGCCCACTCCCTCCACCCAGCAGGGTTTGATGGGGGGCCTCAGGCCGTGCCCCCCTGCCCTGGCACCCAGGGGACCTGAGGCTGCACCCCCTCACCTGGCAGGCTTGACAGGGTGGAACCAGCTGGGTCTGGATCTAGCCCAGTGAAGGGGGGCTGTCCAGGTTTGGGTCTCGAGGGATTTTGAGGTGCATGTGGGTGGTTGAAGACTTGATTCTGGGTTCCATGGTGCACCCCAGACTCTGACAGGAGGAAGATTTTCATATACGTTTTACTAATTTTCTTTAATCTCTGACACTTCTATTATAGAGAAAGGGCAAATAGCAATACTAAAATATTTCCTCTAATCCCCTTTTAATGTGCATGAATTTCGTGCACTGGGTCACTAGTATTTATATGAGCACAAATTTGCAATGAAGTCTTGATTATGGGCAAACAGTTAAATGATGGAAATATATATAATTCTTTTAGAGGGTTAGTGTCAAAGCATTAGAAATTATGATATGACAGAATAAGTCCAGAGACATGGATGCACGGAATAGACTGACAGAACTTAAGGGGAGGAGAGGGTTTGGGGGGATAGAATTAACCAAAGAACTTGTGTGTATGTGTGTGTGTGTGTGTGTGTGTGTGTGTGTGTGTGTGTGTGTAGTCCTTGGACCAGGCAGTAGTGTGGTGAAGGAAGGCCTGGGGGAGGGGGCAGGGACTGGGTGGAGAGGGATCAAGGGTGGAGGGAATGGGGGACATTTGTAATACTGTCAACAATAAAAAAAGTACAATATGAAATATTTTTAATAACCCAAGGAAAAGGTAATGCTAAAATGTTAAATAAAAAGGCACAATACACAAATATATAAAAAGTATTAATATGATAGATATATATTTCATTTACACACATGCATGTATACACAGATGTATTTATGCATACATACAGAAAGAACTGACTGAAATAAAGACATCTTTGCTAAAATTTTAATAGTACCTAATTCTACTGATCATTATATTTTTAATAAGTAAAGTCCATACTTTATTGATATTTCCTTAGTTTTTAAAAAATATATTTTATTGATTTTTTACAGAGAGGAAGGGAGAGATAAAGAGAGCTAGAAACATCGATGAGAGAGAAACATCGATCAGCTGCCTCCTGCACACCCCCTACTAGGGATGTGCCCGCAACCAAGGTACATGCCCCTGACCGGAATCGAACCTGGGACCCTTGAGTCCGCAGGCCAATGCTCTGTCCGCTGAGCAAACCAGTCAGGACAAGATTTCCTTAGTTTTTAGCTGGTGTCCTTTTTCTGTTCCTGGAATCCATCCAGGATTTCACGTTACATTTCACTGTCACTTCTCCTTAGGCTCCTCTTGGCTATGGCAGTTTCTCAGACTTTCTTTGTTTTTGATGATCTTGACAGTTTCTTTTAATTTGTCAATTACAGTTCACATTCAATATTATTTTATATTAATTTCAGGTGTACAGCATAGTAGTTAGACATTTATGTAATTTACAAAGGGATTGGATAAGTCTAGTACCCACCTGGCACCATACATAGTTATTACAATACTAGAGGCCTGGTGCACGAATTCGTGCAGCAATGGGGTCCCTTGGCCTGGCCTGTAGGATCGGCCCAAAATTGGCTCTCTGACATCCCCTGAGGGGTCCCAGATTGCGAGAGGGCACAGGCCAGGCCGAGGGACCCCACTGGTGCACGATCAGGGCCAGGAAAGGATGTGGGAGGTTGGCCAGCCAGGGTGGGACCGTGGAGGGCTCCAGAGCATGTCTGGCCTGTCTCATTCAATCCCAATCAGCCAGACCACAGCAGCAAGCTAACCTACCAGTCAGAGCTCTGCCCCTTGGTGGTCGGTGCACAACATAGCAACTGGTTGACCGGTAGACTATCTATCTCCTGGTGGCCAGTGCACATCATAGCGAGCGGTTGAGCGGCCTTAGCATATCATTAGCATATTACTCTTTGAATGGTTGAATGGCCGACTGGTCAACCAGACACTTAGCATATTAGGCTTTATTATATAGGATTATTAACTGTATTTTCTATGCTGTACTTTACATCCTGTGATTATTTTATAGCTACCAATTTTTACTTTTTAATACCTTCATTTTTGTTTACCCAGTCCCCCACGTTTCCCCTTCTGGCAACCATCAGTTTATTCTCTATATCTATGGATCTGTTTCTGTTTTGTTTGCTTGTTTATTTTGTTCTTTAGATTCCACATGTAAGTAAAATAATCATATTTTTCTTTCTTCAATTTATTTCACTTAGCATAATACCTTCTATGTCCACACTTGTAATTGCAAATAGTAAAATTTCATTCTTTTTTTATGGCCGAGTAATATTCCATTGTATACATATATGTATCATCTTTATCCACTTGTCTATTGATGGGCACTAATGTTACTTCCATATCTTGGCTATTGTAAATAATGCTGCAGTGATTATAAGGTTGCATATATCTTGTTAAATTAGTGTTTTAGATTTCTTCAACTAAATACCCAGATGTGGAATTGCTAGGTCATAAGGAAGTTCTATTTTTTATTTTTTGAGACACTTCCATACTGTTTTCCATAGTGGCTGGACCAATATGCATTCCTATGAACAATGCATGAGAATTCCCTTTTCTCCACATTCTTGTCAATACTTGTTTGTTGATTTATTGATAATAGTTATTATGAAAGGTGTAAAGTGCTATTTCATTGTGATTTTAATTTGCATTACTCTGACAGTTAGTGACATTGAGCATCTTTCATTTGTCTATTGGCCATGGGTATGTCCTCTTTGGAGAAATGTCTATTCAGGTCCTTTGTCCATTTTTAAATTAGATAGTTTGTGTTTTGTGTTTTTTTGGTGTTGATTAATATGCATTCTTTATACATTTTGGATATTAATCCCTTATTGGATATATCATTGGTAAATATCTTCTCCCAGTTGGCAGGTTGTCATTGTTGATTATGTCCTTCCTTGTCCAGAAACTTTTTAGTTTGACATAGTCCCATTTGTTTATTTTTTTCTTTTGCTTCCATTGTTTGAGGAGATACATCAGAAAAAAATATTACTGAGAGGAACCAAGATGGCAGCATAGGTAAACACCTGGAATTGCTGCCTTGCACAACCATTTCAAAACCACAACAAAGAGAGAACCAAGAAGGCGGCATGAGGTATATACCTGAATGTGCAGCCTCCCACAACTACGTTATAAAAATCTAATATAATAAAAGAGCAATATGCAAATTGACCATCACCCAAGACACCTAAGGGGGGTCCGGCCTGGGGCCTTCTTGGGGCATCCAGGAGCGCCCGTCTCGGGTCCACTGCCTGGCTCCGCCCCCCAGGGGCCTCCACCAGGCGTGCAGGAGAGCGGGTCCTCCACGGGGCTTGCAGCAGCAACTGTCCTGGGTCAGCTGCCTGACTCCACCCCGGGGACCTCTGAGGGGTGTCCAGGAACCTGTCCTGGGTCCGCTGCCTGGCTCTGCCCTGGGGGCCTCCTCCGGGGCGTGCAGGGGCGCCTGTCCAGGGTCCACTGCCTTCATCCACCTCCCTGGGGGCCTCCACAGGGCGTGCGGGAGCGTCTGCTGCACAGTGCGGAGCATCCGAAGCCAGTCCACTGCCCGGCTCCACCCCAGGTGTGTTTGCTCAGCAGCAGGGCCCCACCGAGGGATCCTGCACCAGCGTCCGCCCCTGGTTTGCCACCCAGCTCTGCGCCAGGTGTGTCCCCTCAGCGGTGGGGGCCCACCAGGCATGTGCGATTGTGGGCCCTCCAGTGGGAAACATCCAGGCCTGCACTCACCAGCCCTCCCACCCCCCAGTGCATGAACCCTGAAAGGGCTGTGGGCAGCCTGAAAATGGTCCTCAGCCCCTCACCCACGCTGGCCAGGCATGCCAGCAGGTGGACATCTCCCCCAAGGTGTCCCAGACTGCAAGAGGGCACAGGCCGGGCTGAGGGACCCCCACCCCCTGAGTGCACAAATTTTTGTGCACCGGGCCCCTAGTACAGCTATAAAGATAAATGGCTATCCTCCTGAACCAAGGGAGGGGAAGCTTTACAACTAGAAGACAAGAGGAGTGCATTGAGACTGAGTAGAAGTTCCCGGTGCCAAAACGGAGAGGTACGGACATGCGTGAAATGGAGGCAGCATGGGCAAAAGGGGGCGGTGGCAGCACCTAGGTCCACAGCTTGGAAGGAGGCTATAAACTCTGGGGTCGCACTGAATGCGATGCAGGCTGTCGGGCAACGAGGCGGAAGACCAGTGGCGTTCTTCGCAGCGATCACTGATGTGGACTCGGGCGCGCAGACGCCAGGGCTTGGAACCGGGAGAAGCTGCAGTGTCGGCGGAGGGGAAGCCATTGCGGGTTGCTCCACCCCAGTGATTCTGAGACCTTGCCCCACCCAACTTACAACCCTGGTCAAAGCTGTGTGCCTGCATGCCTGCAGCATAACCAAAGGGACTATGGCTGGGACAGAACTCCAAAAGTTCCAAACCCTAAACAACAAGGAGAAAGGCCTGCAGGTCATTTCCTCCCAGTGATACCTCCCAGTGATAACTACAACAAGACTGTGCACCCAGCCTTCAGAAGCGTACAACAAGAGGTGATTGGGGAGGCTGAGCCACTGGGCCTTATAGGACACCTAGCACAGAAAGCCACTCTATCAACGCAGGGAAGCAGGCAAAATGGTTTTTCAAGAATTTTCTAGAGACTGCCGATAAATTTAATGAGACTCTTGAGGATATGAAAAAGGACCAGCTAGAAATTAAGCATACACTGACTGAAATAAAGAATAATATACAGAGATCCAACAGCAGACTGTGGGGGAGGTGGGTCCTTAGCCCAGCCTGCCCCCTCTCACATATTGGGAACCCTCAGGAGGTGTCCTGCTGACAGCTTAGGCCCGCTCCCTGATCCCCTTGGGGAGCAGGCCTAATCCGCATTCTGGCCTTCCTTTTGTGGGAGGTGACCAGGCTAATTAGGGGAAGCCACCAGCTTCACCTGTGTCCAGGCCTGTAAGCTCTGGCCGAGGTTGCAGGCCTGGGCAGGGGACCCCCAGACTCTTGAAATCGCCAGCTTCACAGAGCCCAGGCCTCTGCAATCACCAGCTCTGATCCTGCCCCCTGCCATCACCGGCTCTGCCCTTGCCCCACTGGCAGCCTGTGGCCAAGGCTGAAGCCCGGGCAGGGGACCCCCAGACCCCTGCTTTGCCGGCTCCACCAGTGCCCATACCCCTGTAATCACAGGCTCTACTCCTGTCCCTTCAATTGCTGGCTCTGCGGAACCCAGGCCCCTGTGATCTTCGGCCTTTCTCCTGCCCAGGCCTGAGGTCTGTGGCCCAGTCCTTATGCCAGGGTAGGGCACCTTCATACCCTCCTATCACCGGCTCCGCCCTTGCCCATGCCTGAGGCCTCTGGCGAAGGCCCCTGGCCTGGGCAGGGGACCCCAGCCCCCCTGATCACCTGTTCCACCCCTCGCGCCCCACGCCTTCCCCACCACCTGCCTAGCTAGCAAGCCTGACCACTTCAGTGGTGGGGCTGAGCTGGACTGGGCACTGCCATCTTGTGGCTTTGGGCGCCGCCATCTGTGGCTATGGAGGTGGCCATCTTGTGGCTATGGGCGCCTCCATCTTGTGGCCATGGGGGCGTCTATCTTGTGGCTATGGGCGCCGCCATTTTGTGGCCATGGGGGCGGCCACCTTTGTCACAGAGTGACACCTAATTTGCATATTACTCTTTTATTAGACAGGACTAGGGGCCCGGTGCACAAAAATTTGTGCACTCGGGGTGGAGGGAGTCCCTCAGCCCGGCCTGCCCCCTCTCACAGTCTGGGACCCCTCAGTGGATGTCCTATGATGGCCCCAGTCTGCCAGGCGCCTTTGTGTGTGTGTGTATGTGTGTGTGTGTGTGTGTGTGTGTGTGACCACTGGGGACCTGCCCCCAGCGCATCTGAGGCTCAGAGCAGTCCTCCTGTGTGTGTCTACCTGCCGGGGGCCTGCCCACAGGCACACCGTGGAGGCTTGGAGCAGGCACCCCCTCTATGTTGATCTCTCAGACTCTTGCCCTCCCCTGCATGTTGTTCTCTTTTTTGAGCTGTGACCAGGGCTGGGTGCTGCCTGCCTCCCAAGCTTGCCTACTGCCCAT
>PVJC01028764.1:0-22334 GCA_004026665.1 Murina feae | reverse complement strand
GAGAGAGAGAGAGAGAGAGAGAGGAGACATAAGAGAGAAAAATATGAATAGTGTAGAAGTAGAAGAGTGAGATGAGTATGGACTTAGAGCAGGGGATTGGAAATTAGATATAAGAGTAGGGTGAAATTTTCAGAGGGAGGTAAAAAGAGGGGGTAGGGATAGTTTAAAGCAGGGCTGGGGTAAGAGAAACTGGACAGGAGAAAGGTGAGGAAGAGAGTGTTGGTATAAAGGTAAGATTGAGTTTGAGTAAAGTGATGCTCAAAGGAGAAATGAAAATAGAACGTGGAACGCGAATCACAAAATAAATTAAGGAGAAAATAAAATTAAACTGAAAAAGGTAAACTAGTAGTAGTAGTAATAATATTGATTAAAAATAAAATCATAATAATTAAAAAAGTAAACTCAGAGGAAAAAAAAGAAAGAAAAAAAATTAGTTTCTTCGGTAAAAGGTGAAAAAATAAAAATAAAAATGTACAGTAATGAGGGTCATTCACTTTCTCTTCTCTTCAGTTTGAGTCTCTTTTGTTCTGTTAGGTATTTAGGGGAGGATTGAAGTTACCTGTGATACACTGCTCTTCCGTGTTGTGGATCACAGTCCTAATTTTAAAGCAGGCAGTATTTCTTTGTTTCCAGACTGCCTGTTTACAGAAGGGTCAGTTTGTTGTTCAGCCTCTGGGTGGCAGTATTCCTGGGATGCCCTTCAGGGCTCACTGTCCTCTCTAGCTATTATGTAGACCTCGTTTTCCTTACAGCACTCAATACTGGCTTGGGGGAGTGGTCTGCCCCAGAGCTGGTTTTTTGGTGCTCTCTCCCCGCTCTGATCCCCAGGTTCCACAAAAAAAGAATGTTCCCCTGCAGTCTCTGTCAGTGACCCCAACTGGGTGCTCCTGTGTGATGAGCTCGACAGTCAAAAGCGAGGATTTAATGAGAGAAGAGGAGAAATAAAATAAAATTAAATAAAATCCCAGACCCTTCCACGCTTCCTCTCTGCCCTTGTGTTAGCATCCTCCCAAGGGTCCGAGGCTGCTGTCTGGCACCCAATCGAGTTACGGGTCAATTTTTTCAGAATTCCTTTCTGCCAGCAGCCTCACGGGTTCCCTTCCCCCTCGTGAATTTTGCTGGCTCCGGGGGGCGGAGGGGTTTGAGAGGTGCAGATTTCCCCTGCGTGCCCGCTCGCGCGCACACACACTCATCTCTCACCTGGAACAAATCGCAACTTTATCTCAGCGAATTCCAACTTTCTCCTGGGAGGGCGCGCAGGTCCTCTGAGTCTGCATCTCTGTGGGCTCTGGTGCTCCTGGAGTCCTGGCTGGTCCCGGGGCACCTCCGCTGCAGGGCTCCTGGATGTGCCGGCTTGTGATGCGAGGCACTCTCCCCCTTGGGATGGCGCGGACTCCCCCACAGAACCACTGCTCCAGGAGAAATCTCAGCGCCAAGCGGTTGCCCCGTGTTCTCCGGCAGACCCCAGGCTAAAAGTCACTCTCAGCTGAATCTCCTGAGCCAATTCGGTTGAGTGAAACTGGTTTCAGCAGCTCACTGGGTCCGCTCCCGAAGAAGATGCAGGACCTGTGCCTCTATACAGCCGCCATTTTTCACCAGTCCCATTGTATTCCTCAACAGAATTTTTGACTCCCCCTTTCATACCTATTTTTCCCTTAGTGTCCCTCATTTCTGTCAATGATTCCTTTTGTATCCAATATTTCTCAATCTCCAAACCTTGAAATCATTTTTGACACCTTTCTTTTTCTCCCTCTCTAAATTAGAAAATCCTGTTTTCTCTACCTTCAGAGTGGTTCCACATATGACTCCTTCTTATCACTTTTATTAGTAGCACTCTAATTCGGGTTGTTTTTATTGAATACTAGGGGCCCGGTGCACAAAGATTCATGCATGGGGGGCGGGGTCCCTCAGCCCAGCCTGCCCCCTTTCACAGTCCGGGACCCCTCAGTGGATGTCCTACTGATGGCCACAGTCTGGCAGCACAGGCTCAGAGTAGGCGCCATGTGTGTCTGCTGGGGGCCTGCCCCCACCTGCACTGCAGAGGCTCGGAGCAGGCACCCTATGTGTGTGTGTCCCATCGGAGGCCTGCCCCCAGCCACATTGGAAGCTGGGAGCATGCACCCCATGTGTGTGTGTGTGTGTCCTCACCTGGGGCCTGGCCCCAGTTGCGTAGGAGGCTCAGAACAGGCGCCCCGTGTGTGTGTGTGTGTGTGTGTGTGTCTGTCTGTCTGTCTGATGGGGGCCTGCCTGCTGGCAGTGCCTGCTTGTGATCCAGATGGCAGCAGGCAACTGGGAGGCAGCCCTGCTGCTGGGGCCTTCCTGCAGATGCCTGCTAGTGATCTGGATGGAGGAAGGTGACCAGGAGGCGGCCCTGCTGCTGGGTTCTGCCTGTTGGCGGTGCTTGTCTGCTGGAGGGTAGCTGCTCAGGGTTGCCAAGGCAATGCCTGCTGGTTTCACGTTGCCAGAGTAATGCCACCAGCATCCTGCCCCACCGCTATGGGTGCCACCATCTTTGTCCAGGAGTCACGGTTAATTTGCATATTACTCTTTCATTAGCTAGGATTTTATTTAAGACAATAGCATCCTGACTAGTCCCCATGCTTCCATAATTGTCTTATTATAGTTTATTCTTCTTTTTCAAAAAATATCTTTATTGATTTCAGAGAAGAAGGGAGAGGGGAGAGAGAGATAAAAACATCAATGATGAGAGAGAATCTTGATTGGCTGCCTCCTACATGCCCCCCTACTGGGGATTGAGCCAGCAACCTGAGCATGTGCCGTTGACTGGAATCAAACCTGGGATCTTTTAGTCTGCAGACTGATGCTCTATCCACTGAGGCAAACCAGCTAGGACTACTATTCTTTACATAGTAGTCAGGATGATACTTTGGGAGTCTAAATGAGGTAATGCTTAAAAGCATCACATTGCTCTGTTCAGTTTTATTCATAGCGCCCACCAGTATGAAACACTATATAACTACATTCGAACTTGATTATTTACTTTCATTACCACCATAATGTAAACTCAGTGAGGGCTGGGACTTTGTTGGTTTTTCTTTTTCACTTCTGTCTTAGTTTGTTTGGACTGTTAAAACATAAATACCATAGACTGGGTGACTTAAACAACAGAAATTTATTTTTCACAGTTTTGGAGGCTGCAAAGTCCAAGATCAAGGTAACAGGCAGACTGAGTGTCTAGTGAGAACCTGGTTCATGGAGGTTTATAGATGGCCATCTTCTCACTGTGTCCTCACATAGGGAAAAGAGTGAGGGAGCTCTATGGGGTCACTTTTATTAAGGGCATTAATCCCATGCATTAGGGCTCCACTTTCATGACCTAATCACTTCCCAAAGTCCCTGCCTCCTAACACCATCACACTGGGGATTAGGTTTTAACATGGGTTTATTGGGGAGGGGGACAAAATCATTCTGCCTATAGCAACCTCCAAATCCCCACTGTCTAGAAGAGGGCCTGGTATTTAGGAGGTGCTAGTAAATATTTAATTAATAAATAAATAAATGATTTTAGAAGCTCCTGAGATCTTATAATTGTTTCTTCAAATACCATTGCTTACTTCATCCTCCTGCCTCATTTAAATAGCCCCTCTTCCACAGATCTCTTAAATATATAAAAATTTAATGTTATGCAATTTGTTCTATTGCCTTATTCAATCTAGTTAAATGTAGTTTAGAATGCTGTATAATGGAATAAAGTATAATAAATAGATGATTAAGTGACTTAAAATATGGTTATTGTGGATTTTTCTGTAAAACAGACATTTATGAAAAAAACTCTTCTGACAGTTTTGAGGAGTGGATACATTTGAGCTAAATTATTTTATTTCACAGAAAATTTTCTTTGAACATGACCTATGGTAAATATCTAGGTGTCTTTTCATGCCTAGCACCTTGTGGGCACATGTGTGTGCATGAGTGCATGTGTTTTAGAGGCTGGGATGGTTATAGAGTTGGAAGATATGTCTATGCCCAACCCATATAGTATGTGCTTAAACTCTAAATTTTAATTTTCTGATAAAAAATAATGTTTAATTACCTGATGCCTTTCCTTTAAAACAGAAGACATGATCCTTGTTATAACATAACATAACATAACATAACATAACATAACATAACATAACATATAAAGCCAAGCACAGAATATTATTCATGAATTCAGTTGAATTGGGCACAAAGTTTGTTGGCTTATTTTATGCAACATTCTCTTTTTCTTGGAACTGTTTGTGCAATGGGTTTTCAGTAGTACACATAATTATAGCAGAATGATGAGGCCTTCACAGATAGGTTCTATGAGTTTAACTTAAGAGCATGTAGCAATCTAAACTAATAAAAGCAAAATAGTAAAATTAACTGTTTCTTCGGGACGCCCAACAGCCAATCAGAACAATGGTATGCAAATTAGCCCAGCCAAGATGGCGGAGGCCCAGGCTGGCAATGGAGCAATCGCACCGGCGCACGCCGAGGCCAGGCCTCCGCCCTTGCGTGCTCTGGCGGTCAGTTCCGGACAGTGGCGGCGGCTGCAGGGCCGGGCGGCCTCCCAGGCCCCCAGTTCAGTGCCCGGGGCTGGCAATAGAGATTTGGGGCTGGGAATAGAGAGATTGCGCTGGCCCATGCACCGGTGGAGGCCTGGCCTCTGCCTGTGTGTGCCCTGGAAGTCGATTCAGGGCAGTGGCGGTTGGCAGCAGGCCCCTGCAGCCTGGGCCTGGGAATAGAGCGATTGCGCCAGTGGTTGGTTCTGGGTGGCCTTGGGTGGGAGCCGGCTCGGCCCTCGGCTGGGGCTGGCAATAGCGCAATCGTGCCCACGGTGGTTCCAGACAGCGGTGAGCAGCCACAAGGCCAGGAGCTGGCAGCCCAGCCCGACCCTGCGAGGCCTGGGAATAGAGCAATTGGGCCCACGCGACCTCAGAGGCTCAATGGCGGGGGCTTGAGGTGGGTACCCCCTCAGGGTCATGCCCGAGCATCATCTGCCCCCGCGCAGAGCCTCTGCCACAGGTCTAGCCATCTGCCTCCACCCTGGGGGCCTCCATGGGGCGTATGTGAGCGTGTGCCTGGCTCCACTCCCATGTGTCCACTCAGCAGCATGGCCCCCCCAAGGGACCATGCACCAGCGTCCACCCCCTGGCCAGCTCTGCACCAGGTGTGTCCCCTCAGTGGTGGAGGCCCACCAGGTATGTGCGATGGTAGGCCACCCAGCTGGAAACGTCCACGCCTGCACTCACCAGCCATCTCACCCCCCAGTGCATGAACCCTGAGGGGGCTGTGGCCAGCCTGAAAACAGCCCTCAGCCCCTCAGGCTGGCCATGCATGCCAGCAGGTGGACATCCTCCTGCCAGGGGTCCCAGACTGTGAGAGGGCACAGGCCAGGATGAGGGACCCCCTCCTCCCCTCGCCGAGTTCACAAATTTTTGTGCACCGGGCTCCTAGTGTTCATATAAACTGGTTTAAGGTTGGAATAATAAAAATGTCGGACGAACAGGAAATGCCAATTGTGGTTGCTGGAAACTGATTATTTTGATGCTGGAAACTGATTGTTTTTAACCTACTTTGGTTGCTCTGAAAGGTCAGAGCTATGCACCCATTGTTTAAGTTGAAACATTATTAATTACAGCAAATCCCCACCTGTTAATTACATGTAAAATTCTTCCTTGGAATTTCCTGCCTAAGGATATTGTTTTTCTCAGAGACTCAATAAAAGGCTGGTGAGACTCAGGCATCAGTGGGCAATCTACCCTGGTAGAGGAAAGATGCCTCACCTGGTCCCCCAGTTTCCAAATTGATTCTCTTCTACTCTCTCTCTCTTCATTTTGTGTGCGGCCTCCTTCAGAACTCGAACCCTGAAAAGGAACCCTGAACCACGCTGGATGTGAAAGGGGCTTCAATAGTGGTGATATTTTTATTCCATGCAAACTGATTGCCCCACTTAAAAATTAAACTTATAAAGGAATGTGATTGATATGCACAGTGTAGTTGCCACAGAGACCACACAGCAGCACTGAATTGTGTGTTCAGTTTCAGGCCAAGTGAGTTACTACTGGTAAGTAATTTGACTGCTTCAGTGCTCTCATCTTGTAATCTCATAGACGGCTACCTAGAAGGCATAAGGAATGTTCTGTGTGTATTGACTTATTTGTGAACAAGTTTCCTTCAGAGTCTTCCTCAGAAGAATGGGAGTGAAACCTTCCACTTGCTTCCCTCTGGAGTTTATTATGGTTTGGTGTTTCTGAGGTCCTGAAAGAGAGCTGGCTTTCAGATCCCCAGCCCTTACGTAAGACTACAAGGTCTTTAGTGAGTGAAAACGGAAGAGACATACATACACTGGCCTCTTCAAATGGAATAAAATAGACCAGGCAAAGAGGGAAACTTGAAAAGGAGACTTGTCTGAACAAAGGACGTGCTAGACAGACAGTAGATCTTGTATGATTTACTCAGGGCTCGTGTTTTTATTCCTTCTAAATTTTGAAGGAGGTGGAAGATATGTGTGAACACCTATGAGTATATATAAAAACAAATGTGGGCATAAAATTTTCTCTCTAAACCATCCAAGATAACTCAGGCCTGACAGCTGGATTCCCTTGAAAAATGAATTGGTGGAGAGAAATTCTTTAAAGTAGTTATAGGCTCTTTTGGGATCGTAGGATGAATTTTGACTTGTGTTTAGAGACTGCATTACCATGAACAGTACAAAGATATAGATAACATATCTCAGCCATTAAAAAAGAAGATAAAACTAGAAAATGGAAATTTTGCATCAACTCAAAACTTGGACAGGGGTCAACAGGGAGTCGTTCTGTTGTGTTTTTCAAGCACAGAGGTGTCTGCTGCTCTTTCTTGATGAAATGCTGAGATGGGAGGTGAATTGTGTGCATTTCATGCCTTTAGAGCAGACAGATAGGTGTCTAGTCCTGCTGGCACTAATTACAAAGCATGCTCTCACGGAGTGGCCGAGTACTTAAGTTGTGGCAATCACGCAGTCTGATGTGTGCTGTCCTTCATCACCCAACTATGGGATTTCATTGCTGGGTCATCCTTCAGGAGAATTTCAGTTGTACATTTCTGCCAGCAGCTCTTACTCTCGTTCACAGTCTTTTTGCCAAAATAAGGTAAAAGAGGTTAAATGAGCTTAAACCAAAAGTTCTTCCTGTTTATGATTTAATGTTTACTTAAACTTTTTTTATTTTTATTTTTTTTGTTAATCCTCACCTGTGGATGTTTTTTGAGATAGTGGAAGGGAGTGGATGAGACAGAGAGAGAAACATCAATGTGAGAGATACACATTGATTGGTTTCCTTCCGCCTGCAACTGAGATTAAGTGCCTTTGACCAGAATCAAACACAGAACCTTTTAGCCTGCAGGCCAACACTCTGTCCACTGAGCCAAACTGAGTAGGGCTACTTAAACCTTCTTTAAGGAAGTATGAAAGGTTGATTTGAAATCCCTTGCCTCAACAGATTCCATATTGTCATATAGCATGTTATATATATGGTAGTAGTAAAAACATCTAGTTTTCCTTTCCCCATATTTATACAAGGGAGGTATTGCTGTTGTTGTTATTACAATTTGAAAGAAGAGGCCAAGAGATGATTAATAATTTGTCCATGTCACACAGTACAGGATGGAGCAGGAATTAATTTGTTCCCAAATAGAAACAATAATGGCAGCATTATGCTCAATAAATATTTGTGAAATAAGTTGTTAAGTGGGATAATTTCAATAGCAAGTCCACTGTTGTTAGCATATAAATAATATTTAGCTTTTGCCAGTATTAGAATCATCTTTAGAAAAAATCATGAAAATCATTTGTTACACTCAAGCATACTGCCAATAATAAATAGCACACTATGATAAAATAGAACTTCAAAATTAGAGAAGCACTTTAAAAATAGGAGGGATTATCTATATTACATATTTAGTTCTTACAAGAATCTTGTGAGGTCATTATTGTCTCTATTTTATAAAGCTATGGAGGCTCATGACTTGCTAACATCTGTCTGCTGCCAGTGGTTTTTGAACTGTATTAAATCAGGATCTGCTCATTGAAACCTCCTCCTGCTTTTCTCTTGTATCTCTTTTTCACTCATACAGGCTACTGGTTGCTTAATCCCACATTAGGGATACAACTGAGAGGCTATATGAAATACATACTATGGCTGTCCTACAAAAACAAAACAAAACAAACACACCAAAGAAACTCAAAAAAGCATTCATCCACTGGTGCCTCTTCCTTATTCTCCAGAGAATGTTCAATTATGCCTGCCTCGGTGACATCCCCAGAGGCTCCAGGCAGTAAGTGAGCATGTACCATGGGGCTAAGCAAGGTGCTTGCAGTTCACACTGGTGTGGGCATAGTGGGAGTCCACATAGAAATGGTCACTGTAGCAGTGGCCAGAATAAGAGATAAGTACTGCAAAAGACTGAAGTAATAGACAAGGGAGGTTCAGCACAAAGTGACCAAAAAAGCATGCAAAAGTAAAAAAAAAGCATGCAAAAGCATAAAAAAGTAAATAAGCATTAAAAATGATACAAATACATATAAAATATAAGAAGTCCAATTATATCAATAATACAGTAAAGAAAATAAATTAAATATACTAAAGTCAGGGATTATCAGATCTGATTTCAATATTTTAGTTTACATCTGGAGTATAAAGGTATAGAATGGAAAGGGTAGAAGAACAAAAATGCCAGGAAAATTAACCAAAATGAAGGAGGTATAGATATCTTATCAGACAAAGTAGGCTTTCAGACAAAAAGCATTATGAGAAATATAGAGGATAATGATAAAATAATGAAATTATCACGAAGCTATAGCAACTCCAAAATCATATAACAAAATATTTTAAGAATATAATGCAAAAATTGATAGATTCAGAGTAAGACAAATCTACCAGCAATAGTGAGAAAATCATTACACTTGTCTCAATTATTGTCACATCCAATAAAAATATTTAATAAAGTATAGTAATTTGAAAATACAATAAGTTTGAAGTAATAGAGGTCAACATCAAATGTTCCAAGAATATACATTGTTCTTAAGCAAGTGTTTATAAAAATAACTTTGCACTGGAATAAAAAGGTAGGTCTTAACAAATTGCAAAGAGTCAGTGGTATATACACTTATGTATAATTTATATCTCCCAGACTTTTATAAGTTCTGGAGCCTTCTGGTATACCCTTGAGCAACAATTGTGTGGGTTGATTCCTCACGGGGAGACTCTGATACTGTCTAAATAAGTCTACAGCTTGGTTTGGTGGTATTGAGAAATAGGTTTTATTACAAACTGAATTATAAAGTGACAAACTACTTCCATTGATGCCTAGATAGAAATATATATCCTTGTTTTCCATAAAATGTAAAGAAACCAGCAGCTAGGCAAGAGCTGAAAAGAATTCAGTTAATCAACAGCTTCTAGTAAGAGTAGTTATTGGAAATCTAGCTGAACCAAGGAGAAGAGATCTTTAGTTTATTAGAGAGGAATGAAAATTTTTTAGGTGTTGAACTATGTCAGAGGAGGTCAGATTATATGAGTTAATGTGAAACTAACGAACTCTGCAATGGCTATTTTATGCTGTGTCTACAATTTAAGGCCACTCCTTCCAGGTAGCATATGCTACATGTATAGCCACATACAATTTTTAATTTTCTGGATAATGTCCTCATTTTGGTTCTTTTCTTACATTTTCTTGTTGCCCAATCTTTACAGGAGATGGCAGCTCCTTAATTCCTACTCCTTTACATTTGAGTTGTTAACCTAGATGATATGAAATTGGGTGGACACGTGTATATATTATAAAACTCCTTTGATTTTTCTTCCGTTAAAGAGGGTTGATAATCCTGTAGGCAGGGAATATTAAGTGCTGGTTAGGCACTAAACTTTACTACTGACATTACCTATTAAGTATTTCTAAAGGAAATAATAAAATGGCAGCTTTTTAGAGCCCATTTGTGACTCATAAAATATGGGTTTAAACCTCCCATTTTATTATACTTTAACTTCTGCAATTATTACTGTAAGTGATAGAATAGCGCAAAGCAATCAAGAAATCAACTCTCTCCACTCTGACAAAGGTCCACAGGCTCTCTGATAATGATGTAGAGCCTACAATAGAAGCAATCTAGAGAAGTCTAAAAAACAGCTTGATAAAACAAAAAGTAAGTAAATCAAACAAAAATGAGACCACCCCCCAAAAAGTTCAATTAGTCAAAATAATTGCTAAAATGCTAGATTTGCAGAACCCTGTGCTCTTACAAGCCTGCTCATTCCCTGCTCTAGCACTTAGGATGACCTCAGGAAATTTGCTCAATGTCTCTACACCTTAATATGCTCATTCTGTAAATGAGTGATAACGATTGTACATAATGAATTTTAGGTCTGGGGCTAAGTGAGCTGATATATATAAATACACTTGTACCAGTTCTGACATTTTGCAAATAGTCAATACATACTAGTTAATATGAACCACCATTATTATAATAATTAATAATGAAAATTGTTTTCTTATACATGGCTCATAATATTGTCTGTGGTATATCCTACGTGATATTTATGAAGCTATTTGATTGGTAGCCTGTCTAATTTTTCCCCACTCTGATATGAGCATAAACTAGTAATCCAATTGACATGTCATAGTAAAAACCTATTCTTACTAATTTTGGTTAGTGGGAAGACAGTAAATCTAACTAGTAGTTTTTACAAATGCTTGTGTGTATGCCCACTATCTTCAAAGCATTGATCTCTTAGTTGTAGGAATAAGCCATGGTTCCTGATTTCAAGAATCTATGGTATAATATAGTACCCAGACACAGATGCAAACACTGTCATAGAATGGAAAGAACTAAGAAGAGGTTGCATCGGGGAGGGGGAGTCTTATGCATGAACTAATATTCATATTTAAACTAAACCAATATTTGATCAATAAACTACTGGACTTCCGGCACTTTTCTCAGAATTTACTGCTATTTGGTATTGAACCAATCACCCTGGCTCTCAGTTGGGATGTTATTTATTGTGATATGCAGTAATCACTTTACAATCCCATTGCAATAGTGTTAAGATAGTACTGTGTGTGTTTGAAGTCAGAAGAGAAGTTTTAGAAAAAAGTTTGCACTCCTACTTAGTAGAATTTTCTTTCTTGGTGTTTTGTAGGTCTTGTATCATAATGCATTCATTCATTTCATTAATTTAACAAATATTTATTAAAGTTCTATTATGTTAAAACACTGTGCTAGGCACTGGGGTGTTTAAGGTACATTCCTCAGGTTCAAGAGGCTCACAGTCTAGTGCAAAAAGACAACAGGGTGTCAACAGGTATATTACTATATCATGTGATAAATTCTATGATTGAGAAATGGAATGGGGATGTATGTAGTTTTCCTTGAATTACTTCTCATGTGTCTCAGAAAAACAAAAAGTTTGTGAAATATATACTTGGACCTCTTGTTGCCCTGGGCATTTTGGTACGTATCCTTGATTTTCTATTCTATAAATTCCTGTCCCTACCCTGAATACCCTGCCCATAGCAGGAGTTCTCTTTATATTTGTCATTAATCTACCCCCAAAGGTCTGAGGACTTGAGATTTCTCTTATTTGAGTATCAGAATTTCAATGGGGACATCTTGAAGAAATAACTGCTTAAATATAAAATGAGGAGTCTATGTGATAGAGCCCTTTGGCTGAGGTGCCTGCCTCCGTGCTCTGACTGTCTTACTACTGAGATTCTTGTGTCAGACAGTAGAAAAGAATGAACCTTGTGTATGACAGACCTGAGTTTTAGTTGGCAGTCTTGAGCCAGTTATTCTGTCTCCTTGAGTCTGTTTCATGATTATGGTTATTTAATTCTCACTTGAAGATAATTTTTATTGCTTCTTTTAGAAAGAGAGGAAGGGAGAGAAAGAGAGAGAGAGAGAGAGAGAGAGAGAGAGAGAGAGAGAGAGAGAGAGACTGATGTGAGAGAAACATAAATCAGTTACCTCCTGTATGTGCAGGGATCTAATCTGCAACCTAGGTACTGACCGGAATGGAACCTGCAACCTTTTTGGTGTACAGGATGATACTCCAACCAACTGAGCCACCTGGCCAGGGCTGTTTCCTTATTATTAAAAGAGGATAAAAATGTTTTTTTGAGAGAGCCAGTGTGCTCAAAGGAGGCCAACACATATAAAATGCCTAATGTAATGTTTTGTATGTTGCAAACAATAACACGTGTTAATGGGGAGAGACAGACAATAGATAAGACTAATTACTAAAATAAAAAGTGCCATGGTAATGAAGACTATGGAGGAAATAAAAAGCAGGGAAAGGAGAAAAGCAATGTGAAGGGTGGTTTGCATTTGCAATTTTAAATAGAATGGGCAGGCAAGGCCTTATTATAATATGATGCTTAAATAAAGCCATGAAAGAGGTACGGGAGTGAGTCACATAGAAATTTGTAGGAAGAGAATTCCAGGCTGAGGGAACAGCTAGTACAAAGCCTGGTGTACCTTAAAATAAGCAAGGACATCAGTGTGGATGGAGAGTAATGAAGTGTGTGTGTGTGTGTGTGTGTGTGTGTGTGTGTGTGTGTGTGTGTAAGTGGGATATGAAGGAAGCAGTGGGATATGAAGACAGAGAAGGTGAGATGGTGCAAATCATTTAGGCCTTCATTGGCCTTTATAAGGGTTTAACTTTTACTCTGACAGGAAGCTTTCAGAGGTTGTTGAAGAAAAGAGCAGCTCCCTGGGACATCCTGAGAAGAGTCGCTCAGAGTAGCCAGAATGCCAAGAGCTGGGACAGCTTTCATGGGAAGGACTTAGAGCGAGCTGCAGAGGACTGGGAGCCAAGAGAAAACTGAGAGAAAACTAAAAGTAATGGGTTCATTGATCCTTAAATCATTTCTCTTAGAGTTGGCTGAAGAGGACGTTTTTAAAGGGATGAAGGGTATCTCTTCTGAAGATTTGAAGACTTGTGTCATGTATTACCATCTTTTGGGACTGTTTAAAACTTTCCTGTTAGGATGGAGGGAAATGGGCAAAATGAGCTCTCATGCCTTGCAAGGTTAGGTATTTAACAAATTCCAGTATCATTACAATGCTTTTCTGGGCCACTTCTAAATTTTCCTTGTTAAGCCCAAATAGGTAAACTTCTCCCTTTGCCTCTCCTGTCTATGTGACCAAAGGAAAAATACCTACTTATGCTTATTAGCTTCATTGTCAGTAAAGGGAAAGAAGCAGGCCCCTGGAAAGGAAGCAAACTAAAGGAAGATTTGAAAGCTTTCCTTTGACTCTGTTAACAAGGCCAATCTAGGGAGAGGGAAAATGGCATTAGTTTCATAATAACTTAATTAGCAATCACTTGAGGTTGAGCTGCATGTCAGTGGTTGATTGTTTTAATATGCAAAATCAGCTCAATCATTAAGAACCATAGAAGCTGGTGTTCTAGTTTCATTTTACCAACATACACCATACACAAGAATAAACTCAAAATGAACAAAAGACTTACATGTAAGTTGTGAAACCATAAAAATCTTAGAAGAAACCACAGGCAGCAAGATCTCAGACAGCTCTCAGAGCAATATGTTTGTGGATACAGCTCCTAGGGCAAAGTGAACTAAAGAGAAAATAAACAAATGGGACTACATCAAAATAAAAAGCTTATGCACAGCAAAAGAAACCAACAAAATGAAAGAGAGCCCACTGCATGGGAGAACATATTTGCTAATGAAACATCCAATAAGGGGTTAACTTCCAAAATATATAAGGAATTCATACAAATTAACAAAAGGAAAACAAACAATCTAATTAAAAAACAGGGAAAGATCTTAAATAGGCACTCCTCCAAAGTGGACATACAGAAGGTCAAGAGACATGAAAAAAAATGTTCAAAGTCATTAATCATCTGAGAGATGCAATTTAAACAACAGTGAGGTATCACTTCACATCTGTCAGAATGGCTATCATCAACAAATCCACAAATGACAAGTGCTGGCAAGGATGTGGAGAAAAGGGAAACCTCATGCACTGCTGGTGGGAATGCAAGACTGGTGCAGCCACTGTGGAAAGACAGTATGGAGTTTCTTCAAAAAACTAAAAATGGAACTCCCATTTGACCCAGTGATCCCACTTCTAGAAATATATCCTAAGAAACCAGAAATACCAATCAGAATATATGTATCCCTATGTTCATAGCAGCACAATTTACAATAGCTAAGATTTGAAACAGTCCAAGTGCTCATGAGCAGATGAGTGGATAAAAAAGCTGTACTACATCCATACAGTGGAATACTACACTACTGTAAGAGAAAGAACTCTTACCATTTTTAACAGCATGAATGGACCTGGAGAGTATTATGCTAAGTGAAATAAGCCAGTCAGAGAAAAATAAGAACCACATAATCTCACTCATATGTGTAATGAACAAAATAAACAGATGAATAAAACAGATCTAGAGACACAGAAGCATTGAACAGACTGATGAATCTCAGAGGAAGGCAGGGGTGGGAGTGAGTGAGAGGGGAGTGATTAACCAAGGAACTTATATGAATATATGCATAACTCTTGGACACAGACAATAGAGTGGTGAGAGCCTGGGAGGGGTGGGTATGGGGTAGAGGGGTCAATGAGAAAAAACAAACAAACAAACAAACAAACAAACAAATGGGACATCAGTAATACTTTCAACAATAAAGACAAAGTAAAAAACAAAAAGCAAAAAATGTTAATTAAACTGAAAACAAAGAACCATAGAAGTTGCTGAATGTACATTTTCACATCTATCAGTATAGATGGATTTAATTGTTGAATGGTCAAACTCAGTTGTGGAGTGAATCTGTGAACTCTTAATAGTTTATAGAAAATGTAGATATAGTGCAGTGACAGGTGTTTTGGGGGAGAGGGTGCATCCAGTTTGTAGATGCAGTCATATAACTTTGACACTGTAACCTGCAGGTCTGTTATATTAACACTGTGTTAATAATCTTCTTGCAAACATCAGAAACACTACAGGAAAAGTAAGTTTCTCAAAATAAAGAACAATAAAAAAGTTAAAAATTAATATTTTTATCTAACCAGTTTTTTAACCAAAACCAACATTATTTTCACAGTTCTATTGAGGAATAATTGACATACAATAAACTATATATTTAAAGCACACACTTTGATGAGTTTTGACATCTGTATATACACATGAAACCATTACCACAATCAAGATAAATGAACATGACTGTAGTCCTGTATGTATCTTTGTACTTCTTTGTAATCCCTCCCTTACTCCCCCAACCTTCCTTCTTATCACCAGGAAATGACTGATATGCAGTGTGTCATTATAGTTTAGTCTGCATCATTTTATGAAATTTTATATAAATGAAATAATCTGATATGTACCCTTTTTTTGTCTGGCTTCTTTCACTCATAATTATTTTGAGTTGATCCATGTTTTTGCATGTACCAATAGCTTATTCTCTTTTATTTCTGAGTAAATTCTTTTTATTGCTGAGTAGTAATCCACTGTATGGGTATAGCATTCACTTTATTCATTCATTTTTACATTCATTGGTTGGTGTATATTTGAATTGTTTTTAATTCTCGTTAATATAGATAAAACTGCTATAAACATTCTTGGACAAGTCTTTCTCTTAGGTAAATAAATGGAAGGAATTGCTGAATCATATGGTAGGTGTCTGTTTAACTTTTAAAACTGCCAAACTGTTTTCTAAATTGATTGTACAATTTTATACTCCCTTCACCTGTATATTAAAGTTCCAATAGCTCCACATTCTCACCAGTACTTAGTACAGAGAGTCTTTTTAATTTTAACCATTCTAGTGGCAATATGAAATTTAATTGTGATTAAAACATTTTTTATTGATTTTAGAGAGGGGGGGAGAGAGAAAAAGAGGGAAAGAGAGAGAAAGATATAGATTTATTGTTTTACTTATTTGTATATTCATTGGTTGATTCTTGTTTGTACCCTGACCAGGGATTGAACCAGCAACCTTGGTGGATCTGGACGTTGCTCTACCAACTGAGCAACCTGGTCAGGGCTCATTGTGCTTTTATTTTGGACTTTCCTAAGGACTAATAATATTGGGCATCCTTTGAAGCACTTGTCATCTGTGTATCTTCTATGATCATATACTTGTTCAAGTTTTTTACTCATTATTAATGGTGCGTTTGTTGTTTTCTAATTGAATTGTAAGAGTTCTTCATCATAGTGTAAATACAAGTGTCCTTTTCGTATATATGCTTTGTTTTCTCTCAGTTTGAGACTTGCCCTTCATTTTTGTAATATTGTCTTTTGAAGAACAAAATTTTAATTTTGATGACATTCAATTTATTATTTTATCTTATAGTTTGTAATCTTTTGTGTCATATTTCGAAAAATTCCCAAAACTTGCCAAAATTTCCCAAAATCACTATAATTTTTCCTAAGTTTTATTCTAGAATTTTATTAGTTTTAACCATTACCTTTAAATCTGTGGTCCATTTTGAATTAAATGTTGTATTATAAGTCATTGCTTAGGAAAATTTTAAAAAGATCTTAAATAAATGGAAAGATGTATTGTGTTCATGGATCAGAAGAGTCAATATTATCTATCTAATCTAATAAAAGAGTAATATGCAAATTGACCACCACTCCAAGACACCCAAGCCACACCCACAGCCAAGCCACACCTCCCAGCCAATCAGAACAGCTGTATGCAAATTAACCCAGCCAAGATGGAGGCCGGCAGCCACAGAGCTAGAGTACACAGGAGGCTTCCATTGCAACTGCCTGATTAGGCCGGTGGGCCTCTGCTCAAGCAACAATGTTTCAATTATAGAAGCCACAGAGCTGAAGCAAACAGGAGGCTTCCATTGACTGCCTAGGCCACCACTCAAGGTAACAAAGTTTCAATTTATAGAAGATAAATAAACCCCAGAAATCTGATTTCAGCCAGCCTCTCTGGGACGTTGAATCAGTGGGAGCTGTGGGAAGCCTGAAAACAGCCATCAGCCCCTCACCCAGGCTGGCCAGGCATCCCAGTAGGGACCCAAACCCTGAAGGGATGTGGGCAGCCTGAAAACAGCCATCAGCTCCTCACCCAGGCTGGCCAGGCATGCCAGCAGGTGGACATTCCCCAAGGGATCCCAGAGTGCAAGAGGGCATAGGCCAGGCTGAGGGACCCCCCTGAGTGCACAAATTTTTGTGCACCGGGCCCCTAGTATATCTTATATAATAAAAGGGTAATATGCAAATTGACCCTAACAGCAGAACCACTGGGAATGACTGGTCACTATGACACACATTGCCCACCAGGGGGCAGATGCTCAATGCAGAAGCTGCCCCCTGGTGGTCAGTGCACTCCCACAGGGAAAGCTCTGCTCAGCCACAAGCCAGGATGACAGCTGCCAGCACAGCAGTGGTGGTGGGAGCCTCTCCTACCTCCTCAACAGAGCTAAGGATGTCCGGCTGCAGCTTAGGCCTGCTCTCTGCTGGCAAGTGGACATGCCTGAGGGCCCCCGGGTTGCCAAAGGGATGTCTGGCTGCCAGCTTAGGCCCAATTGCCTGGGGAGCGGGCCTAAGCCAGCAGGTGGACATCTCCCAAGGGGTCCCAGATTGCTAGATGGCAAAGGTCGTGCTGAGGTGCAGCCCCGAGTGCGCAAGTTTTTGTGCACCAGGCCTCTAGTATATATATAAAACCTTAATATGTAAATAGACTGAACAGTGGAACAACTGAACAACCAGTTGCTATGACATGCACTGACTACCAGGGGGTGCATGTGGAACGTGGCAGGTGTTGGCAGCCTGTAGCAGAGTGTGGAACATGGTAGGCGTCGGGCATGGTGGGATGGTGAAGTAGGTGAGGGGGGGCACCTTGGGGTGCTGATTCCTGTCATTGGGGTGAGCCTCTGATGGTTACTGAAAATTCTTTACTCCCACACACTGTGGTCCTGCCCATCACTCACACCTGCTGCCGGCACTGGCCCTGCTTGCACCCACTGCCAGTGCTGGAACTGCTGCTCACACCCTCAGGGCTTCTCTACCTCCCCCTGCTCCTGAGGGGTGATCAGGGCAGAAGCCACTGCTCACTGCCACTGAGGGTGCTGGCCTTGCTCACACCTACTGCTTGTGCTGGCCCCAATTGCTCCACATTGTCAGTGCATGGGAGCAGTGATGGCAGGAGTGGGCCTGCCAGCAGACAGGGGACTGGGGGCTGCAGTGGGAGGGGCTAGGTGGGGGCACAGAGGATGGGCCTAGACCCACACCTGTGTCTACCACAGCCTCACAGCCCACAATTCCTTTCAAGGTGCACAAATTCATGCACTGGGCCCCTAGTTAAGACATAACTTTCCCCCAATTGGTACATGAATTCAACACAATCCCAATTAGAATCTCAGCAATTTTTTATGTTTTTATTGATTATAGAGAGAGAGGGAGGGAGAGGGGAGAGAGGAACATCCATGGTAGAGAGAAATACTGATCAGCTGCCTCCTGCACATCCCCTACTGGGGATCGAGCCCACAAACTGGGCATGTACCTTGATTGGAAATCAAACCAGTGACCTTTAGGTGTATGGGATGATGCTTAACTAACTGAGCTTAATTAACTAACGTTGTGCCAGGGCATCAGCATTTTTTGGTAAAAACTGACAAGCTGATTTTAACATTTATATGGAAAGGGTTTAAGTAGCCCAAACAGCTTAAAAATGAAAAATCTGGATGTCATACACTCACTGATATAAAGAATTGCTGTATTGATTAATCAAGAGAATTTAGAATTTACAGATTAATGAAACAGAATTTAGAGCCCAGAAATACACCCACACCTATATAGCCAGTTGGTTTTCAACAAATGTTCCAAGGGAATTTAGTGGGGGAAAAGAAAATCTTTTTAACAAATGGTGGTGGTACAATTGAATATTTGCGTGTAATAAAATGAACCTTGACCTTGTGGATATTTTAATGAACCATAATCAAAAACTTAATAAAATATTATGGTTTGAATAAGATTCTTTTATTGTTTAAATATTACATATGTCTCCTTTTCCCCCGATTGACTCCCCTCTCCCAAAGCTACTCTCCCTCTCTAGGAGAAGCCCCTACCACCCCAGTGTCTGTGTCCATTGGTTATGCTAATATGCATGCATACAAGTCCTTTGGTTGATCTCTACCCCTCCTCCTCCCCTGCCTTCTCTCTGAGGTTGGACAGTTCATTCAGTGTTACCTTGTTCTCTGGATCTATTTCTGTTCATCAGTTTATGTTGTTCATTATATCCCACATATGAGTGAGATCATGTGATATTTATCTTCCTCCCACTGGCCTATTTCACTTAGCCTAATGCTCTCCAGTTCCATCCATGCTGTTGCAAATGGTAAATGTTCCTTCTTTTTTTTTAGAGCAGCATAGTATTCTATTGTGTAGATGTACCACGCATCTGCTGATGGGCACTTAGGCTGTTTCTAACTCTTAGCTATTGTAAATTGTGCTGCTATGAACATAAGGGTGCATATATCCTTTCTGATTATTGTTTCTCGTTTCTTGGAATATATTCCTAGAAGTAGGATTACTGGGTCAAATGGGAGTTCCATTTTTAACTTTTTGAGGAAACTCCATACTGTTCTCCACAATGGCTGCACCAATCTGAATTCCCACCAGCGGTTCACGAGGTTTCCTTTTTCTCTGCATCCTTGCCAGCACTTGTTGTTTGTTGGTTTGTTGATATAGCCATTCTGACAAGTGTGAGATAATACCTCATTCTTTTGATTTTCATCTCTTGGATGATTAGTGACTTAGAGCATGTTTCCATATGTTTTTTGGCCTTTTGTTGAGATTTTTCAAATAATGAATAAATGAGTAGAAATGAATGAATCCGTTGAAAAAGTTTAAAAATTTGAATTAACATCAGCCAACTGAGGAAAATTCATATAAATGATCATAAAATGGTGATCAAATTTGACAAATACAATACTTCCATCCTTGGTTTGCCTTCTATAAAAATATGGCAAGAAAATCCAATGTACCTCCAATATACAGAAAATAGAGACTGCCAAATAGATTCATGTGCTCTATCATTTTCTCTACATAGGCAAAACAATTTATTAACACATTTTAAAAGAGATTGAATCAAGAGTAAGATTAGGTTGTTTTGAAAACAGTTTGCTAAATCACTAAAGATAATACAACTTTTTTGTGTCATCTAACTCTTTTGTGTCAGACGGAACAAATACAGAGTTGAGATATGAAGGTGAAACATTTGTTAGTTAAGAGAAAATTTATTTATTTGCAATAAATTACTTTAATACTAATTACATTTAACTCTTTTTTTTAATTTTAAAAATTTTTTTTTTATTTTTTACATTTTTTTAAATTACATAAAGCTTTACACAGATTAGTACATATATTTCTTTTTTCCCCCTGCCCTTCCACCCCCCCCCCCTACCCCCCAGTGTTTTGTGTCCATTGGTTATGCTTAAATGCTCACACAAAAGTCCCTTGGCTGATCTGTTACCCCCCCCCCCCCAACGTCCCTGTCCTTGTTGCTGTACATTTAACTCTTGATTCTCTGGTTGTTACCATTGTTTCATAACAAAGTAATAAAACACAGTTTTCCTTCTCTATCTCTTTCCCACTTAAACCAAGTGCAGTTTTGTGAGAGTCCTTGCTCCTTCCGATGCCAGTAGATGGCATTCTGATTCTTGTTTTTAGTTTAGTCGTCTGAGGCTCCTGCTGTGGACTGGACTCCCATTCAGTTCTGGTTCCTACAGTCCAAGTTCAGGATGAACAATTTCTGAGGCACATGGAAAAGGGAAATATACTTATGAGAAGGATAAAACTGCAGTACCTGGAAAACTGAGATGTGTCCCAACATTTGTTGCTTCTTTATTTGTTGCCCTTTCTGGAGATGGGCAAAATTTTGTCGTCCTTCTGGGAACAAAATTTGAAGGGAGAAAGTGAGAGCAGAGACGTGATTGGCCCCTGAAGGCTTTGTGAATATGTAGCCATCCCAGAGAGATGGAAAGTTAAATTAAAGGCAGGGGGTCTCTAGGTCTATTTCCCTTCAGGAACCCTGGCAAGATGCCACTTTGCACTGTGCTCCCACAGAGAACATGGTAATTACAGCAGAACAGGAATAACAGGGGGCACATAGAGGTAGCGGGCCGGAAATGATGAGTAATGTCACGTCTAGTAAGGGGAGGCATGTTTGGCATGAGGGGAAGGCTGAAACTTGCTCATTCAAACTATCCCCATCTCTGCAGGGCAGTACAGTTTCTTATGGGTTAACTGAGTCATTTCTGGGTGAGGGCGTAGCCTTTCAGGCTGTCTCTCTCTGCTCCTTGTTCCCCTGTTCAGAACAGCTCCCAGATGTAGGAGGGCATTGACCTTGTGGTGACAGGATTCGTCTTGGTTTGCTTTGGAGACATCCTCTGTTCACCTGGTAACTTAGTCCTGATGGCTCTGCTGCTCTGAACCCTTGCTACCCTCAGGGTTGCCGCTTCCATTCTGCAGGTGCTGTAGTCTGTTGAGCTCAACAAACGTCTCCATCTGCCCCTGGCTTTGACCATCCACCCTGCAGCCTCTGCTTCAGGGTCACCTTACCCTCAGTAGAGCAACCTGTGGCTAACCTTCTAACTTGCTACTCTGGGCTGCAATCTGATTCTCACACCAACAGCACCTGTGACTGTGTGGATTCATTCCACATCCTCCACCTGGAATCCCAGGGCCATCATTTCCGGTCCACTACCTCTACATGCCCCCCTGTTATTCCTGTTCTGCTGTAATTACCATGTTCTGTGTGGGAGCATAGTGCAAAGTGGCATATTGCCAGGGTTCCTGAAGGGAAATAGACCCAGAGACCCCCTGCCTTTAACTTAACTTTCCATCTCTCTGCGAAGGCTACATATTCATGAAGCCCTCAGGGGCCAATCACGTCTCTGCTCTCACTTTCTCCCTTCAAATTTTGTTCCCAGAAAGATGACAAAATTTTGCCCATCTCCAAAAAGGGCAACTTTCCCATTCATGTCTGTTCAAATCTCCCCTTGAGGTTGTTGTTTTTTTTTTTTTAAACTACAGATATTATCTTTGTCATAGATAGATGTTCTCAACTGTCACACCCAATGTTCCCCTTTTATATTACAGTATTTTATAATACCTCCTGGACTATAAGTATTAAAACAATGCCCTCACTTTATTATAAGGGAGCAATAAAAGGAAAGTAATTTGTTCCAAAAAAGTTATTGCCTCATGTGTGGAATCATCATGAATCCTATAGCCATGAATGCAAATGGATGTAACTGTCCTGTTGTTGATGCAAATATCGTGAGTAGTAAGATTTCACGAACTGTGACCACCCTTATAAAATCT